>OZ022589.1:6794722-6847222 GCA_963669155.1 Arbacia lixula
TCATGTTGTTCTTCCATTCCATCTTTTTTTATCTTCGTCTTGATATTATTATTCGTCTTTTCATCTTCTCTTCTTCTTGTATCATCGTCTTACTTCTTCTTCTCAAGGATGTGGGCGTCAAGCTTTATACACCATTGATCTTCTTCGCATTTTCCCACTACATCTTCTTCTCTCTCATGTGCAGCGCCTTTAATTGTTTATCTAACGGTTCTCTGTGGTCACAATGGCGTTCTCCTTTACCTTACACATGTTGCGGTCAAACATCCTTTTGTTTCTCTTCCTTTTTTACACCTTTCTCTTCTCCTTTAGTGTATAAATTCATGTTTATTTTCGTTCGTTGCATCATGTATCCTTAGGGTGAAGCATCTAATCATATTCTCTTGGCTTTCCACGGCCCCGTGTAATAAAGTCGTACAATTGATCGCAATCGATCGCAAAACCAGTCCTCTCTATATTATGTACAGGGTTACGATTGATTTCTATTGTAAGTCAAATTTCAATCAGTTCTTTATAAGACAGGGACAATGTGTCTCGATGTGGGAACCTAACCTAATCTATCTTCCAATCATATTGACTATATCGCAATAAAGTAACGTAAAGTTTCGTAAATGTAGGAGGGAAATCCCGAAACTAAAACATGTTATGAGATGTTACTGAGGACTCAGAATAAATGCCAACATAAGTGGATGGCAGAAACAATTATGCTAATGTGAAATATGTTTATGCGATAGAGGTGAAACTGCAGGTAATTCACCCCATCCTGATTAAGGAATCTAGTAGATATTTATACATCTTCAAGGATAGATATAATCATACTCTTATTTATATTTTTCTCTCAATTTGCAGTGAAATTGTACCGTAGGCCTACATTAGGAACTCAGTGTTGTAGAGAGTAGAAAACCCAGGACATAATACGCTACCTGAACCATCCCACCCTGAGAACTGTATAGGAAGGACAAAGTGACAACATTATTGATGTTAACATGACGGGCCTTGAGTCTTGCATGCAAAGTAAATTAAAGTAATATGGTATACGTTTTTGCAACAAAATGTTGATATGGGCCAACACGGTAGATTCAGGGTTTCCATGAACAAATTGTATCAAACGCGGAACCTTGAGCACATTATGCTCACGGTTATATAATTCCCCTTCTTTCCCTATCGTCTCTCGTGCTCTCTCTGTCTCTCTCTCTTGCTCTCTCACTCACCCTCTCCCTCCCACCTCTCTCTCTCTCTCTCTCTCTCTCTCTCTCTCTCTCTCTCTCTATCTCTCTCTCTCTATATATATATATATCCCACCATCCCTCTCTCTATCTCCCTCTCTCCTCCCCCCATCTCTCTCTCTCTCTCTCTCTCTCTCTCTCTCTCTCTCTATATATATATATATATCTCTTTCTCTCTCTTTCTCTCTTTCTCTCTCACTCTCCCCTCTCCCCCCCCCCCTCTCTCTCCCTCTCTCTTTCCCTTATCATTCCTTTCTTTGTCGGCATAAATGTCCACCATCCGCTGATTCCAACCATTATTCTCTGTTAGGACTTATCACATCGCTTCTCACAGACTGCACATCTCTTGTCAAACTCGAACAGACAACTACCCAGTCATGTTAGTTGGCCTACAAGGATTGTCGACAGTATCTTCAGGTGGAATACACCAGTTTGTAGTTACACCATGGTCGGACAATCCACTGAATAAATGCTATACTAGATTGCAGACAAGGATTTGTTAATGAAGCTCTGTTGGATGGCGGATGTAAATACATTTTACAGTGTACGCGGAACAACAATGTGGTCGACTGTCTAATGAATTTCTATTTTACTATATTAGTAATGCCATTGACCTGAGGTCATTTTCTACCAACAATAATCTGCTCATGTGCAGATTGCAACTACGAACTGGCTAAAAGCACATCTCAATGCAAGATTCAGGAATTGGAGGTGGGCCACATGGTGCCACTTGGTAAAGTAAAACCGAATGGAACTTTAACCAATCTAGAAGGGGCTCAACGTCGGAGCCAAAGGGGTAAAGACAACCCCCTTCTACCTCCCTCTTTACTGAGCTCGGCTTGAGTTAGCAGCTTTCATATTCTTTATGACTACGTGTAGTAAGTGACAAATGAACACTTACGCAGTCAATCTCATTAAGAAACCACACTGCACAAGTATATCAATAGCATGACATTGTGATATATTGTAACCCGGCAGCAAGATTGTTTACAATGAGTGTTTGATTGAGCACCAACAGTGCTCAATTTATCAACCGCCTACACATTATGTATTTTAAACCCTTTAGTCTTAGTATGAAATTAGGCACATTGGGGTTAAATCCATTAGTCTGGGTACGCAGGTTGACACCAAACATCGCTAAGGGTGTTAAACCTAACACATTCTAGGTATATATAAATCATCGACGCCCCCAATTGGAAGTGTGTTTGTGTTTGTGTTTGAATAGCGTAAACAGTACACCGGTAGCCTGCAGCGGGTTAATGAGGGCTATTATAGAAAAGTTCGTTGTGAAGAAGTGTCCCCTTGGTAAAAGCCGGGGACGTGGAAGGCAGCCGCTTGGCTTCATCTGACCGTGATTTGCCAGGACTGTTGACGCACATTACACCCTGTACTTGTCCCTACGGCCAGGGCTCGCGCAGGCAGCGATGTGTCATGTCAATGTAGAACGACATTTCAAAGAAGACCACGTTCTGTTCTTAACATCTTACCCTATCCAAACAGTGCTTTTGTGAAATTTATGAGGACAGGCTTCTCAAACAAACACTCCTCTCGTGTGATCGTTGACCAAATTCATGAGATTTCGTAGAGGAGATCTAGCCTAGGGAATAACGCGTGAGGTAAGCCAAGGTAACAAGCGAACATAAGTAGACACGTGCTTCCGTCTTCGCTTGGGGCAAGTCTCTATTTTGTTCATGGGCAGGGCGAACGAGCGAAGGTGAAGTTATTGGTGTCTCTTTTCCTTTCTCCCTCGTTTTGGGGTCCATATATGTCTCTCATTCTCACTCTCTCTTTCCTTATCGCCATTTCCCTCTCACTTTCATTATCATCCTCTATATATATATATTTATATAAAACCCGCTGAACCCTCTTTTATCGACCATGTCTGCGTATTTTACTCTAGTAATAACGCGTAAAAAGAACTTTCCTGTTTTCTCTCTCATTGAGAAGAGTTAATTTGATTAATCTTTCTGGATGAGGACCACAGCCGATATTAGACGGAAACATCAATTTATCCCTATTCTCTTGACGGATTACTGCTCCTCCCTTTCCCGCCAGGTCCTCTAACTCACTTTGTGTGTCTGTATGTCTGTCTGTCTCCATCCCTTTCCCCCTCCTCTCCTCTCCTCCCTCTCTCTCCATCTCCCTCTCTGTCTGTCCCTCTCTCCCCCCTCCGCTCTCCCTCGCCCTCTCTGTCTATCTGCCTACCTGTCTGTCTGTCTGTCTGTCTGTCTTTCTTTCTTTCTTTCTTTCTGTCTGTCTGTCTGTCTGTCTGTCTGTCTCTGTCGCTATCTTTCTCTGTATTTCCTTCTCTTTCCCTGTCTCTTTCTGTATCAGTGTCTGCCTCCATCTCCTTTCAACTCTCCGAAATTCCCGCCCGTCCAGTTAAGTATTTACGGGTGGGACAAATATGCCATACTCCTAAGGGAAATTAATCCTATTTCAGGAGAAGATAGGACACGATTTCTTCCAAATCAGTCGTGACATTACAAGGTTAATAACGGTTCACATGTGCAATACCTGTCCCCGTATTTCACAAAAACCAAGTCGTGACTCAAACCTGATTTGTAGAATGGATATAAATGCTCTATAGTTTGTCTCACCACATATATGTCTTTCCTCCTGCTTTATGACAAATGTATTGTCATATATACATATTTATTAATTAATTTACATCAGATTTATATCCATCTATCTGACTACCCATTTGTATATTTGTATGTGCATTTATTTGAATCCCTTATCTTCCAGTCTATTCTCTCACTATCTTTTGCATACGTTTATACTATCAAGAAACGTAAATGTATGAAACGTATGCTTGGAAATAATGAATGAATGAAATATAGAATTTAAACACAATCTACCAATATACCCACAGACCTGGTGAAGACTGTACATAAATCAAACGGCATTTTAACGGATATGTTTGTTTGTGGTAATCTGAACTAAGGAACTGAAAGATAAAGAACATGATGATGAATCTGGTTATGTAGAGTTTGCTTGAAAAGGACATTGTACTTTCTATCCAACGTCGTATTCCCCATCACCTCGCCGCTTTCTGACTCCCCCCCCCCCCCTCTCTCTCTCTCTCTCTCTCTCTCTCTCTCTCTATCTATCTCTTCACCCCTATCCACATTGCGTTCTCTCTCCTCCGTTAACTTAATTTTTATCCCACATCTACTCCACTCTCTCCCTTTCTTTGTCTATCTCTCACTCGCCAACGTACGCATTCCCTCTCATTCATACTTTCTTCTTCATTTCCTCTCTCCTCTTCTCCCTCCCCACTCATCTCTCTCTTTGAGATCTCCCCTCTCTCTCTCTCTTTGAGATCTCCTCTCTCTCTCTCTCTCTCTCTTTCTCTCTCTGTCTCCCTCTCCCTCTCCCTTCTCGCGCACTCCCTCATCCTAGTTACCCAATTTCCTAACCCGCTGCAATCCTTAACATAATACGGATTTGATGACATCCGTTATCTGCGCGCAATTTGCAGTAACGAGGCAGATGTCGCTCTAAGCAAAATATTACGACGGCAGTCAATCTGACCTACATTCCACCCGCACCCCGCTTGTACTTCCAAGCACAAAATATAACTTTTTGCCCGACTAATTTGTGTCGTGTGTCCCCAGTCATGTCATTAGAAGTACATGTGGTGCCGCAAGCCACTGTTGATGCGTGGATAGGTGGGAATGAAGGGCGGGGGGGGGGGGGGGGGGGGGATTAGTGTGTGTGTGTGGGGGGGGGGGGAGGGGGGGGGGGTTGCCCTTACATACGCATGCACATATTTGGCACTCTCTCTGTCTGCCTCTCCCTATCCCTCTCTTTCTCTCTCTCTCTCTCATTCTCTCATACACTGATTTGATGAGAAATGATCAAGATAATAATCAATAGTAAAGCAAATGAAGAAGACATAGAAATAAAAGACATTTTCAATGATACGCTTCTCCTTCAATATAATTATCTAGGACAGGGGGTCACCTTTCAGCATGATTGTGTCCCGAAACAAAATCGTTTTTCAACATTCCTCCACAGGACATTTTAGAAATGTCATACTGCAGGCAACATGCCAGGTAAGAGAATGCAAGCGCTCGATACATTATTGAAGAAAGAAAAATGCCTGCCAAATCCTAGCATTAACCTCTGCTATTCGTGAAGGGGCGGGTGATGTCTCCAAAGCGTTGGGAAGGAGCGCCAGTGGGATGACGAGGTGGGCCCTGAGCGAGCGGCAGAAATTGGCCGGAAACGAGGAGAAAACGGATGACGAAAGACAAGTGAAATTTCTGGGGAACCGCAGCCCCGAAAGGCTTCTCTGGTAGTTGAGTCCGACGGGCTAGGTTGGTATTGAGGTGATGTGTGGCAGACTTGAAGGCTTGGTTTGACCGATGTCTGGACGATGTGTGGGTGATAGCATATAGTGCACAAGACTATAAAGAAGATAGAGCGAAAAGAGAGGGAGAGGAGGTAGACATGGCGGACGAGAAGGGAAGATGAGAAGGGGAAGAAAACGAAGTATGTTTAGGAAACATATTGAGAACAAGACTGGAAAGGATGAATTAAAAGCACATGGCGACATAAGAAATATAAGAATAGATAATAACAAAATAAACAACTTAAGATCGTAAGAATTAAACCACAAAGCAAAATAAGATGACAGTGATGAACAAATAGAGAGAGAAAACAAGGACAGGGAAGAGTGTGCATCTAAATATGATATGAATACATAACAAAGCAGGTTAGATATTCAGAAAGGATGGATGGGGGTGAAGGTTTGCTATGGAAAGGGGTGCATCACTATCTCTCACAGTATCTACCATACTACCTCTGTCACCCCAAGGGTCGCGAGTTCTAGAGTCCGTCCTTTCCTACATTCCTACACGGCGTAACACGTGCCTCACGAACATACAGTCGATTGCGTGGACGTGGGCGTGGACGACGACTAACAGAAGTCAAGGAAACCCAAATTTAGAACAATAGATATTGATCACGATAGATGTAGGTTGACATTTACGCATCTCGATCAGTTCATCTATACTGTGAAAGACGATCTAGATAAGTAGGACAGAAGCAGCTAATGAGAATTGATCACATAAAGGAGACAGAGACAGAGAGAAAGAGAGAGAGAGAGAGAGAGAGAGAGAGAGAGAGAGAGAGAGAGAGGTGGAATGGAAGAGAGAATGTTGGAGAGGGACAAATCTTTTGTCTTAACCTTTTGCGCGGATTTGATTCAATTATGCAATGAAATCTCAGAGAAATAGAATAAACCTAGCACACAAAGATTTAAACAAAAATGATTGTGTTGTTGTCGTTGTTGTTTTTGTTGTACTTCTTTTTTTGTTTTTTTTTTGGAGGGGGGGGGGGAGTAAAAGACTATAGTCCATAATACTTGAATTGACTTATTTACCAAACTTTTGCAGTTTCGCAACCATGTCATTGTAAAGTGATTAATTGACATGTGTACACAAGAAACGTTATAAATATTTAATATCTTTATTTTCATTAATCTCCATGTACGCAACACAACAGATCTGATTACTGCGGTACACTGTACCCATACTGAAGGTGTTATTCTGTTATACGGTCCTACCTGCCTATAACGACCATCCAAGAGAAACAGAATATCGGACAGGTGGTCTTATTATACAGGTTCAATTACTAGTACATGCAAGCTGCTTTGAACATAATAGAGAGAGTTGTTTTTAATTTGTCCCTACAAAAACGCGTTTTTCATAACAGAGCCCCGTAACATAAATGTTTGCAATCAGTAGCAAAAGGGCAATGGCCAATCAACATCATTGTTGCATGCGCTTTTTGTTCAACAGACTCACCAGTCACCAATCAGAATTGGTCTTTCAAATTTGCAATTGATCGCAAATATTTCTGTTACGGGCCCAGATATCTGTGTCAGAGAAGTTTGACAACCTCCTAGGAATAATAACGACATGGTATATGTACATACATACATACATACAGACAGACCTGTAAAGTCATTATCATATAGATTGCTCCATCAAAATTAATTACATTGCCATCAACCTTGGTTAAGTAATCTGTTATTCTCTACTTAACATGACTAATGAGATGTGCACGGAATGGTAACGGAACGCAAACCCAGATGGTGACTATCGGAATTTGATTGAATAAAGCATTTTTTTCAAATATTACAGCATAGTGAGTTCACATCTACCGTTGATTGCACGACGAGCATACGGACAACTTGGAGTTTTTAAGAAATGCACCAGGTAAACAACCCTATAATGAATTTAATGACGTTTATGTGAAAACAAAGAAGCTTAATAGTGCTTTTTCTGATTCGTGAATACAATTACAACAATTAATGAATGATTAAATAAGCGTTCGTGTCCATTACGTCATTTATCCGGTCAGCTGCGATCATGTTCTAGCCAGTATGTTGACTCACACGAACACACAAACATGCACGCACACACACACATTCACATTCACACACACATAAACACATACACACACATACACACACACTAACACACACACAAACAAACAAACAAACACACATAAACTTACACATACATAAATACACACACACCAATGCAAATACTTGTTCACCTGTATGTTCTGGGGAGAGTGGGGAACAGATTCATCGGTGTGTTTGGTTGTGATGTACTGTATTTCAAACCACAAATTGTCAACATTGATTTAAATAGGTGAAAGAGGAAAGAAGGGCTCATACCAGGAAGAGTAAGAGAGATAGAAAGAGGAGCAGAGGATATCATCAGCAGAGCGACAAAGAGAGAGTTAGATAACAAAATAAGCAAGAGTAAGAGTGACTGAAAGAGATAGAGAGAGAGAGAGAGGGAGTAAAATAACAAGAGAAAGTGGGATAGTGAGAAAAGGAGAGGGGGGAGAGTTAGATAATAAAACAGCAAGAGTTAGAGTGACGGAGAGAGAGAGAGAGATAGAGAGAGAGAGAGAGAGAGAGAGAGAAGGAGAGTAAAGTAACGAGAAATAGGGATAGTAAGACAGGGAGAGGGTGAGAAGGAGAACGTGATGTATAAAGATAAAGAGAGACCGAATGGATTAGAATATAAAAAAGAAGGTAGAAATAAAACTCTGAACTTTCCGATAGTTTAAGTTTTCCCTACCGGCCTCACGGTCCTGAGGCTCCGAGGTCTCACGCCGATCTTTGGAAATCAAACTTAACTCTTCCCCAGGCGAGATTGTCTGCCAACATGAATTGATTGAATTCTACATCAAGCAATTTGAGAATCAACGGTAGAAAGTCAAGTTTAAGTAGGACATTTGTGACGAGTGAGTGACAAGGCGAAGTTACGAGCTCTCAGTTTCAGTCTCATGAGACTAGAAATCTAGAGATTCTAGAAACAATGCGCCGAGTGAGTTTTACTTTTAAATGGGTTTATATATAATGAAACCTGTATTGTATTTCAAAATTATCAAAGCAGAATGGTTTTATACAAAAAGTGTAATCTTGTATGTGCTTTACATTCAAGCTGAGTAGATGATATTATAGTGAGCGATTAAATAAGAACATTTAAAATGGAATATTAAGTTACAAGAACATTTCCAGATTGAATTCAAACGTAATAACCTAGGAATATGCAAACCACATAATGATATCGAATCATAAAATGTAGCAGCGAGGACGAGGGCAAGAAAATATCAGTTCAACAGATTAACTCGCATCGCAGTTGATATGGTTTAACGTATGTAAATCCATCACATCGTGTGTTGTCTTATTGCAGATAATAAATAATTACGAGAGACCACAGTCTTAACTGGACATGATGGATGTCCATTTTCAAAAAGGTTTCTGACAGCTCTTCTAGGAACTATTGTAACGCGGCTCGGATGTCGAGAGCACGATCACCAGGTCTAGACACCTGGTGCCAACGGACATCTGACCCGCACTGAAATGGGAGCTGATAAAATCTGTCCCGTTAAACTTTCTTCAAAATGATGTATTATCAATTTGATACATTGGTGACAAATGGCTTAGGTTGCCGACTTACGGAAACTGATCCAGCCACCTTTATTGTTTTCTCTTTATGAAAGTGCGGAGTCGATCCGCGTCTGCTGTTCTGGGAAAACACACACCTAAACTGGGACAACTGTCTTATTGTTACAGTAATCAGGTAATTGGGTTAATATCAGATTCAACCTTACCCCCTCTCTCTGTGACTCTCTCGCTATCTTTCTCTCTCTCTTTCTCTCTCTCGCTACCTCTCTCGTTCTCTCTCCCCTCTCTCCGCCCTCTCTCTTTCTTCTCTCTTTCCCTCTCTCTGTCCCTCTCTCTGTCTCTTTCTCTCTCTCTCTCTCTTTCTCTCTCTTTCACTCCCCCCCTCTCTCTATTTTTTTTTTATCTCTCCATCTCTGTCTCTCTTTCACCCTCTCTCTCCCCCTCGCTTCTCCCTCTTCTTTTTTCTCTCTCTCTATCTTTCTCTCTTTTATATTTTGGTGTCCATTGTGTACGTACATATATATTTATTTACCATACGTCTATCCCAATCTCTTACCCTTCTCCCTTTCTCTTAATTTCTTTGTTTATTGCAATACTTTTCTTAAATCCTCCGTCTATCACGTCCATCCCACAAAACCCCCTACCCCACCCCCACCTCCACCATCTCTCTTTCTCTCTTCCCCCGCCCCTTCAATTCCTTTCTCTCTCTCTCTCTCTCTCTCTCTCTCTCTCTCTCTCTCTGTCTGTCTCTGTCTGTCTGTCTGTCTGTCTCCCTCTATCTCTCCCTGTCTCTCTGTCTCTGTTCCCTCTCTCTCTCTCTCTCTCTCTCTCTCTCTCTCTCTCTCTCTCTCTCTCTCTCTCTCTCTCTCTCTCACTCACTGTCCCATCTCCCGGGCGGGCTGGGACGCGCATCTGCATGAAATCGGGTAACTAAGGTTGATATCGTGTGCTAACACGTATCGCAGGTGGCGGCTTACGCTGCTTAATAGGCGATATGTAATCAGGGTGTTTCTTGCACCCCTGGTGGCAATAACTATGGGCGAGGGGGGGGGGGGTACTCATTTGGCTGGGCACAACGCAAACAGGGCGGGTTGCGGTATCTCTGATCTGCATCTTCACTGCATTACTCTGTAGTCTTCCTTTTAAATTTCATTCCGTTTTTTGTTCTTAAATGCACATCTTGAAACGTATACAACTTACGACATTAGCTTATTATAGTTAGTTCATTATACATTATATCAACGACGAAAAAGACAACACTCGTTGGAGAACAACAAAATGTTCCGTAAGATATTTTGATTCTTCTCATGTATAGATATGTCTTTTTTTTCTCTTACTACCCTTTTCTGTTTCTCCTTTTTTTCTCCTTGTGTTTGATCGTCAGCTTCTTTTTAACCTCATTTTGTTTACGTTACGTTATTTTGTTTTCTTCCCAATCATCTACTTCACTGTTATCATTACGTTTCATCTCTTTTGTCATTTTCTTCCTTCTCTTTCTAAGGCCTCTGTTATCATCTGTCTCATCATTGTCCTTCATTTCTTCCGACCTAAATTACCTATTTGATCAAGAACGGCAATCATATTGTCCCAATAAATTTCTTTGCCGATTTTTTCCCTTCTAATTTGCTCATTGCTCAGTCTCACACTCTGGTCAATGCTTGAATGTATTCACTAATTTTCTCTTATTTATTGTTCATTGCCATTTCTTTCCCCCAAGTTTATCACGAATTCAATTTTTTTTAGCTACACTTAGAACCATTTTTTCATATCATGTTATCTGATATTTTCCAATGATTTTGCCATTTCTTAATGTTCACTATGTTTTTACGAGTAAACAACATGAATTCACTGCCTTGATGCATGCCTTTGCTATAATCTCATATCTAGTTATCCGTTCCTAATGCATGCAACCACAGTTCTACCGCCATGACTGTTTGCATACCACATTGACGTGTCCCCATTCTCTTTTTCCTTTTTCCCTTCCTCTCTCGACTAAGTATTTCCCTTTTTCGCACGCTTTTACTCTCACGAACTCACGTATCCATGACATCCCTGAAAGTGTTTTTTCCGTTGCCGTTTCTCTTTCCGTCTATTTTTCCTCCTTTCCTCTCACTTTCACCTCCCTCCCATCCCCTCGTGTTTGGTTACGTCACACTTTGGACCACCCTACCGTTAAGGCGAGTGTGATTCGACAATAATTTAATTAGATGTACCTTAAACTCTCAAGGCGAGGGCAAGTGCGCGAGCAGAAAGGTTGAGAGAGGGCTGCGATAAGAGACGGGAACGCCACGAAGGTGAAGTGACATCTGTCTGTTGATAGCTGGTGGGCGTAGCCAGTGTTTGGTATATTGGGAGGGGGGGGGGGCGAGGTAGTGGCAAACTGCCGTGAACTTGGGGAGGTACCTTTGAAGCCAAAAGTTTACATACACCCATGGAATTCAAAGAAAAGTTGACACTTGCCAAACATCATAAAGTTTACTGTATGTTATAAAATATTTGTGCATGACGAATTTGATATCAAACAAATGAGTACGTCATGCCCATTCATCACATTGCTTTGTCATCAGAAGCTGGAAAATATTTGTCATTTTCCCCCAAAATCTTCATATTTTAAACAAATTGAAAATAAAAACTTGACAAAAACATTTCGTATTTGCGCTAGTTACTTCTCAACACAAGCATCTAAACATTACACTTTTTTTGTTCAGTGGTGATGTATCATGACAGAAAATGTAATATAAATCATAGATTTGACATTTGTATATTTCTATGAAATGATGTTTGAGCATATAATAGCAAACAGTAAAATACATTTGCCGTGAATATTACCTTTATTCTTCAAAGAAAATTCCACCTGAAATATAATTTCATTCTAACGGCATTCCAATCATGTGAACGAACTTAATACGCTCTTTCATTTGAAACCACATTTTTTATGGTAGTATTTATATTTTTGAAGATATAGTAGATTTAACAATGTTATGCAAGCGAATATATTTCACTGAATTTCATGGGTGTATGCAAACTCTTGGCCTCAACTTTATCTATTGACATTTTGACTGGATAACATGATATTAACTATTAATAAAAGAAAAGTAAAACAAATGATATCATGAAATAGTACATATTTAAAAAGATTGAAAATTATCATTATATAAGAATATAACTGTCACTGCTATGTTAAGTCGAATTATGTGAGTCCCCAAAATAGAGTGCTGCTATATGTTATGTGAATGTTCGTTGTCCACGCAGGGTGGCCGAGACTCAGGGGAAAAAGTTGTCGTTAAGATACGGCAGTTAAAGTTAAATACTTCATTACGGTAAATATAAAACTCGACACATTTACACAAGTAGATCAGAGAGAAAGAGAGAATATCTTGCAAGATGAGATCTACGATCATAACTCTACCAATCTTCAGATGAACATGTGGTCTGTGTTGACCAGTCAAGAAGGTCATGAGAAGGACATGCCACACACAGCGGAGTGTATAGGGAGAACGAAAAAGGGTGTTATTAAATAGAGAATCAACGATCTCAGTCATATTGAGGAAGAGGATACTGGGACCGGACAAACCCGAGACAAGACGTAATGAAAGGACTTAATGACAGTGCAAGGTTGGAAACAAGAGTTAGACTTAACAAGATGCGAGGTGAGCGAGCGAGGGGTCTGAAAGACAAAAGGTCAAATAAGAGCGATGGCTTGCAAGCAAGCAAAGACACTGACAAGAAAGTAGTTAATTGTGCCGTTTACTATAACGTTTGCAAAACATCCTTTACATGAACAGGTATAATAATAATAAACGATTACATAATATGGTTAAGCATAAAATGACATATAATGATAATACATCAAGTATCTTAACTCAAATGCGTGAATTTGGTATGAAGGTGAACCACTTTATATTCTGGTCAGCATATCAGGAGAAGAAGCCGATAATAAATTGGGCAAGTTCTAGGCAAACTATAGAAAGGGCATTTACCCTCAAAATAGACAGTCGGCTACGTAGACATTGTAACATTGTGACGTACGTGTGTCGCCCTCCCCTGTACCTCGACCCATCAACACAGAGGACCATTCCTATGTGAGTGCGTGTGGAGTGACGTGGATAGTTTGCAATTACATCACATGTCTCAGGCCATGTTGCATTATAGATTTTTTTTCAAATCAATTTTATTCAACTATTCTCGAGATTAGAAACAATAACAATCTCAACGAACGTAGAAGACAATTTGCATGCATTTACGATATCAAAATAAATTAATAGCACTCCATCTGTCTGCAAACATAACAAATTTGCATTTTCGGGTATAAGTGTACTTTTCGATGTCTTTTATAATAGTTAAGCATATTCTTAAAGTTCAAAAGCGATAATAGGTTGTTTTTATATTTCCTGGTAAAGATGTAATATTTTGCATATAAAATAAGGAAATTGAATTTAGCATGCTCCCGTGTTAAAAAACAAACAAGAAATATGTCTTATTCAAAACAATTATAGATTTTCAATTATCTTATCATCAATGGTATACTTCTATGGCAATAGGTGCGACACTGAGAGTTCATTGGCCTTTGCAATGGTGAGTTACATTAATTGGACACATATATGCAACATGACCAAGGAACGAGGTACAGGTACACCAAACATGCCCTCTCCCTCCTCTCATTGGGCTACGCCCCGTCTCAGGTGCGATTTTCAGCTGAACCACGGGGCATTGGCTGGCTACGGGGGCATAAATACAATGTTCCTCCCCCTTCCCCTTCCTCCCCACTCTCCCACACCCATTTCTGCGTCATGGTTATCCCCTTCTGAGAGCCCTATGCGTGGAGTGATGATGCTGGTATATACCTCAGTGTATTGCTAGTTAATGATCATCTTAGGAACTGTAACTTGACGGCTGCAAGGTCACATGTTAGCTCCCCCCCCCCCCCCCCCGCCGCTTCCTCGTGGCTACGCCCGTGTGAGTGGCTGCGCGGATAACGATGAGGCAATGAGAATGATGTCCTGGCACGGTACATTGCCCCCGCGATCGATACCAACATGAAAAGGTCGAAGGGGTGACAAGACGAGCGAGGCGTGGCGAGCGGTGTCAACTGCCCTTACTATGGAAAGTGAGGTGTAACGTAATTAACACGTTATAAACTCTATCGAGCAGAACAAACGGAATGTGCAAGAAGGGGAGCTTGCAGTAATCAAACATTTTGTCATCAAAATACTCGAAGAGATCGCCTTACGACCTTGAGACGTGAAGAGGATTATCAACATCTTATTGTTTGGGTAAAGTTAGCGACAGAGCGTTGCTCAAAACTGAGCAACAAACATGACAAAGAGAGGAAGGAGGAACGAAACAAGAAGCAAAATAATGTGAAAGGAGACAAACCAGATATATATACGGTCAGATCGTAAACATGGTAAATTGAAATATGCAGGATTGATCTTTCTTAAGAAAGGGGAAAGACAATGTGAAAAGGGGGAAAATGAACAAAGAATAACGAGAATAGGGAAGACAATTAACAATGATAAACGTGGAAATGAATTACGTCACCAAAGAGCTAACAAGCTACCATTCATCTTTCAAAAGTTCCCTCCATCCGCATTTGTCATAGCATGTGGTCTGTCAAGCTTCCCATGATTGTTGCAACATTTGGCCCTCCATAGCAAAAGGGCCATCTCGAAACAGTGCCCACTCCTGAGTGTGAGGGCACACATGTAGAGCGGCTAGGGAGGATGAGATGGATCGAGTATGCTGTGTACCAGAACTGAGGTTTCACGACGAACTGATCACGTGACACGATGGCTTCACGAATGTGGTGGTGATCGAGAGAGAAATGTAAGGTGAGAATCACGAGAAAAGGAGGATGGATGAGAAATAAAACTGGAAAGACATATTAGAATAGGGAGGTGGTTTTTAAAGTGTAGAGCGATGGAAAAGATAAAAAATATGGGTTGGTGAAATAGGTGGGTGAAGTGATAAAGGAAAAGGAAGACTTGAGATCAGGGGAAGTGTGAGAAGAAGAAGAAAACAACACGAGAACATAAGATGTGAGGAAAGGGAACAGAAGTAAAAGAAAGCGGTGAAGAAGATAAGGCGTGAATAAGTAAAACATCAGAGGTAGAAGAATACTACGGAGAGGCACGAGAAGAAGAAAAGGAAGATGAATAGATAAAGGAAGAAAAATAGGGGAGGATGAGCATCAAAAGAAGGAGAATAAGATCTGATAATAAAACGAGAACGCACAAATGGAGAAGAGCAAAATGTCTGCAAAGTTGAAGATGATATTCAACTGCTAAGACGGGCCGCACGAATGTAGTTGAAATACATAAAGACATGAGATGAATACGTGTGCGCCCTCAATGTACCTTGCCCTTTGCAATAAATGCATACTTCGAGATAGCACTAAGGTTATTTGAGCAGCTTTTATTCCCTCAAATATCGTATTTTAATCTAGAAAGCAAAAAGGCGATGGCCTAAGCTGATTTATTTTCTGAAAAGTGAACGACACCCGATACGGAAGGAGCGGTTTCGCGATTAAACTTTAGGCCAGCGGTGCCCGTAAAGCGATATGCACGCGATGCCTGCTTTTTCTGTGGGCACTTTCATCAGCGTAAGATTTCACTTGGCGTGCAAGAACGTCGAAAAATACTTGCAAAAACTACCTCAGCCATAACATAAAGAAAATGCTATTATCTTTGTCGCGTTTTTTCCTTGTGCTTTTATTCCACGCGAGTCAAAACGTAAAGTGCATATTATCGTAGTAGTTCCCAGACAATAATAGTTTTTTTTTTTATAAAGGAAAAAATAATTTTGTATTAATTTTATCCTTGACAACTTTTTGGGTTTGGGGTTGCTGAAATGGTCACGTGTTATGTCGGGTACCCGTCTGTTTTCTGGGTTCGGTTAAAAACTGAAGAAAATATATGCTGTATTAATTAATTCTTCAGCATCTTAATAGTGAAATTCGAAGTATCCACTGATGGATTCAACTTCAAGTGTGGACTCCTTTACTGGATGATTGGTCGGGGTAGGCGACACTTGCATTGGAAGCAGGCCTAGAAGGAGTTTGGCAACGATGACAAGAGAAGACAGGAGAGACGATATTGGAGAGGGGATGAGAGGAAGGAAGAGAAGAGGGAGGGAGGGAGGGGCGATGGGAGGGAGGGGGGTAAGAGAGGAGGAGAAGTGAGAACTTGATTTGAGATGACAGGAGAGGAGATGAGAAGACATGTAGCAGAGAAGGAGGAGGGGAGAGAAGAGAGAAGGTGAAGCAAGGAGAAGAGAGAGATGGAAAAGATAGAAGATAGGCAGAGATGAGGAGGGAAAACATGAGAGGGAAGAGGTGTAGAGATGAGACGAGAAGACATGAGATGAGAGAGGTGTAGAGATGAGGCGCGGAAAGGAGAGAGATAGAAAAGCAAGGAGAAGAGAAGAAAGAACAAGACAGAAGAGATGGGAGAGGAGGAAGGGACAGGAGAGAGAAGGGGAAGCGAGGAGAAAAGAGGAGAAGAAAAGATAGAAGAGGACAGAGAGAGAGGGGAGGAAGGAAGAGGTGAGAGTAGGAGAAACGAGGAGAAGAGAGGAGAGGAAAAGATAGAAGAGGAGAGAGAGAGAGAGAGAGAGAGAGAGAGAGAGAGAGAGAGAGAGAGAGATAGGAGGGAGGGAGAGGAAAGAGAGAAGGAGAAGCGAGGAGAAGAGAGGAGAAGAAAAGATAGAAGAGGACAGAGAGAGAGGGGTGGAAGGGAGAGGAGAGAGAAGGAGAAGCGAGGAGAAAAGAGGAGAGGAAAACATGGAAGAGGAGAGAGAGAGGAGGAAGGAAAAGGCGAAAATAGGATAACGGTGAGGATGAGAGGTGGGGAGAGGTGAGGAGTAGAAAGAAAAAAAAAGAGAGGAAGAGAGAGGAGGAAAGAGGAGAGGAGAGAGAATGAATTTAACGAAAGTTTGTCTGGCTGATCTTGAGATGGAGAGACTGAAGTGGTATTGTACTCCAATCTATTGACGATGCTCCCTCTCTACCGAAGGAACCTTCGATCTTGAGACGTGACCGGCCTTGGGAATGTCTTGCTCCGACGTGTTCAAGAGATCAAGGTCTTCCTAGATGGTGTGCAAACAAAAGCAATTGTATTTAAATAGAAATTATTATTATTATTATTATATATTTACATATAAACGTTGCACATTTAAAGTTGTAATACATGTACAATGACATGTTACGTTTAAAACTAAATATGATACACATTTGAATACATGAACAATTCTCAATTTAATGGTTGAAAAATGTCTCAGGAAGTAAAAGATGTGTAGTCCTCTTGAAGGCATAAAGAAATACTGTAAATACAATATCATATCAGGTAAATCCTATTTCAGAACTTCCTTTTAAAGGACCTCAAAAGACACGTGATTAGCTTATGTTGACTTTTCCGTTTCTCGTGGTTGTGTTTCATGTCGTCTAAAATATAGGCTAATACCTACACAACCTTACACTGACAAAACGATTTTGGACACCATAATTTGAGTGGATCGATTAAATCGATGCTGGAATCGGGAACAGTTCTGGTTAGCGTTGTAATAATATGTTGTAATGGGGTTAAGTATCAGTTTGGGTCGATAATTCTAAGCTTACACGGCAGCTGATCCTGATAGGTAATAAACAAACTAGTATGTTCTTCATGCTGTGTTCAAATTAAACATATACACGACTGGTATTATTGTTCAGTTTGGACAATGTTAATAGTATCATGAGTATGGAATGTATGTGAATTATGTAATGCTTTACATATCTTTTGGTCGATAAAAGGGAGTTTGTCTCTGAATAGATGTTTAAAGGGGGGTGAGGATTAGCACGACCCGACCCCCACCTCTCCACTCCCCAGCCCATTACCCTCTCCTCATCGCGCAGGTCCCCCTCGTGCCTATATTGGCTAAGCGATGTGGAAGAGAGGGGCACGTTCAAAGGTGTGACTATTGGCACTATGGTGTAATGGGACAAAGTCGTGGAGGTTACACCGTATTTGCTTTCTCTTACTCAACCATCTCTCTCTCTCTCTCTCTCTCTCTCTCTCTATCTCTTGCGCTCTCTCTCTCTCTTCTCTCTATATCTCTCCCTCGCTCTCTCTCTTTCTCTCTCTTTCTCTCTCCCTCTGTCTCTGTTTCTGTCTTTCTATCTCTCTGTCCCTCTCTCTCTTTACAGTATCTTTTTTTCCATCTCTCTCCCTCCTCTCTCTTCTATCTTCTCTCTCTATCTCTTTCTCTCTCTATCTCTTGCTCTCTCTCTCTCTTCTCTCTCTATCTCTTTCTCTCTCTATCTCTTGCTCTCTCTCTCTCTCTCTCTCTCTTCTCTCTCTATCTCTCCCTTGTTCTCTTTCTCTCTCTCTCTCTCTCTTTTAAATCTGGATGTTTGTAACGTCCTGAGAATGTCCGTCTGACAAAATAAATCACATTTCATTTGACAGCAGAAACGAAATGCTTTAGGTAAAGTATCTCCAAAATGAAGCTCAGCGAAGAAATGTGTCAGAAATAAGCGGAATCGAGGCTGATATACAAGAAAATAGAGTTCAATCTGCCTGTCCCTCTTCAGCGTGCTCATGATCGAGGTTTTATTTATGTCCTTCAAATATATCTTCCCATTCGTTGACTTGCCTCGGAGTGGCGCAACGTGTGTTGGCATGTCTCTAGCTGGGCGAAGACTCGATCACAAGACAACCTTTGATATCAAGATTGAGACTTCATGATACGGCGTCGTTGCCCTCTCCTCTCCCCCTATTTCACATCTCTCGAACCATGTATATAAGGATCTGCTTTCCTTTTATTAGGACCTCTCATACTGCTTTTGTTCTCTATCTGTTTTCATTTTGTTTTTTTTTCTCGTGTTCCTCATTCGGACATTCTTCTTCTGCTACCCCGTTGTCTATTCTATCTACTTGTAATATTGCATCTATGTGCTGTCTTCACCCCCGCCTCTCTCTCTCTCTCTCTCTCTCTCTCTCTCTCTCTCTCTCTCTCTCACACACACACACACACACACACACACACACACACTCTCTCTCTCTCTCTCTCTCTCTCTTACTCACTCACTCTCTTTCTCTCTCCGATTTCTCTCCATGTTTTGTCCTCACTCTATATGCACCTATTACCATAGTAGTATACCATTGATGGTGAGATACAATAATTGATAATCTATAATGCAACATGGCCCTAGACAACTGGGGCCATATTCATGAAAGCTTACTAGCCTAGTTGGTTACTACAATGCATGCATTTTGATACACTTAAGTAACTATCTAGGCTTAGTAAGGTTTCATGAATATGGCCCCTGGAACATAGTTGTTAGGAAGGTGATTATGCGAGAGATGAGAAGCAATTACAAACTATCCACGTCACTCTACACGCACTCACATAGGAATGGTCTTCTGTGTTGATGGGTCGAGGTACAGGGGAGGGCGACACATGTACGTCACAATGTTACAATGTCTACGTTTGCCTTTTGACATGTGATATTTGACTAGTTGTTTTATCAAGCTCTTCCCTTTCTTAACTTCTCCCAATCGTGTATTCTCATTGCTGCTTAGACTTATCATTCCCCTGCGTTCCTAGTCAATTTAGCTTCTTCCCCTTTCTATATCCCCTTCTTCCTCTTTTCTTCTCCAACTCACTTCTCGCCCTCTCCTTCTCCCGCCCCTTCACCTACTATTCATCCCTCTCCCCCCATCTCTCCCTTACCCCACTCTGACTTCTCCTCAACCAGATCCCGTTGTGCCTCTTCAATCTGATGTCAAAATAAACCGACAAAATGCACAACTCCCGACTGCTGGTCATAGTTTTCAGTCATGACGACCGCACGTGCAACCGTAATTCCTTTACTTCGATCATGTCGATGGATGCGTTATCCTCCCTAGAAGAAAAGGAATATAAGATAGATAATTAGGGAGAGGGACAGACAGACAGACTGATAGGCAGACAGGCGGAGACAGGGAGACATATATACCGTGAACGGGAGGAGACAAAGAGTGATTGAGTGGGAAGAGAGACCGACGATTGGAGAGAGTGCGGGTAGCAGAAGGGAGACAGAGAGAAAGAGAGAGAGAGTGAGAGGGGGAGAGAGATAGGGGGAGAGAGAAAGAGAGAGAGGGAGGGGAAAGAGAGAGAGGGAGGGGAGAGAGAGAGAGAGAGAGAGAGAGAGAGAGAGAGAGAGAGAGAGAGAGAGAGAAATAGAGAGAGAGAGAGGTGGAGAGAAAAATAGGGAAAGAGTGAGGTGAGATGGGGAAGGAGGAATGAGAGAGACACAAAAGAAGAGAGAGAGAGAAAGTACTAAAGAGAGTAGATACTGAAGGAGTCGAAAAATGGGGAAGGGTCGACCATAGACAGAATAGAAAGACGAGACATCGAGACGAGATTGAAAGAAAGAGTCAAACAGAGAGGTGTCTCAGAACAACAAACAACGATGTATATATGGCAAACAGTTTTCGGTAACGTAGAAGGGAAAGTGAATGTCTACAAAAATCCCGCTATCAATAGTGGAACGTATTTTAAAGGAGAGTGGAAAGAAGCAATGGTACTTAATAACATGTGTACTGATATTAAAGGGATAGTCCACCCTGAAGTTGAGTTGGTTTCAATAAAAGCAGAACCATACGAGTGAAGGATCTTTCAAAATTGTAATTTTGTGTGGTCACGTGCGAGATGCTCTCCCATAATATTGTGTGCTGTATGATTCCATAAATTGCTCCATCTCTGTTTTCAATGAAGATTTTTTTTCATAGAGATATGTGTGTAAAAATATGTTGCTTATGATGGAACAAAAACATATAAAATAACTAATATGTTTCTTTCATGTTCCTGCTTTGATGAAAACCAACTTAATTCCAGGGTGGACTATCCCTTTAAACATACATAAGAAAGGGGGGGGGGGGGGGGGTTCTGACAGAACGACGTTCAAGTACCATTCAACCACGGCAGCTGTACCACGACTGCTCAAGTGCTCAACCGCTATACAGTAATGTGTTTGTTGAAGCACAGTATCATTAGTAACACTTCGTTAGAGTACATTGCCATTCGCTTGTTATGATGTGTACACATATCACTCATGAACGTGTATAATAATGAAGTGTTTGTTGGCATAATAGTATGCAGCAGCCCAAAATAGAAATGTGCGGTGAGAGTCGAACGTGTCATAAAAATATGAAATAAGAAAGTTTTTTTTTTGACAGCTCACGCTAAATTAGCGCTAGAAGGGTACATCGCATCAGTTGGCGGCAGAGAACATTGAGTCTATCAGGGTATTTCCCCTCAGACGAATGAAATGTTCTTTCTTCGAAGCGCCACCGCCCCCCACCCCCCTCCTTCCACTCCCAACCCGCCCCGCCCCTTAGCCCCTCCCACTCTGTTTCCCTGATGAGAGTTACATGACTAGGAGGAAGCGTCCATGTTCAAAGAGCGCCGGGGGGAGGATTTCCGTGACACAAGATAGTGACCATCACTGCGTGCGCGCGGGCACACCGTCAAAGGGCGCGTCCTGAAATTGTAGAGTTTTAATTAGATGGTCAAACAGCGTGTTCAGATGAAGGTGATTGCTTTACACGCCTTGACGTGACGTGGTAACACGGCTTTGGGTCGGGATTCAGCTGCTTAGGGCTAGGATGGACAACTTCGTTTCATCAGAATGCTGGAAAGATGCTGCCTCACAAGAACAGATTCCCCATGCTCATTTTCTATCTTTTTATCCCCCCTCATCATATCGATCTGTATCTATATACAGATCTGCCAAGCTATCTGTATAATATCCATCTGTATAATTCCGTAAATATATTTTGTTATTGATATCTCTCTATTTATATGTAGTTATCCAGCTTTGAATAAATATATCTCTCTCTGCATATCATAATCATAATGAATATTGCATTATATCGTATTAATGATAAATTAGGGAGTTATCTGTCTCTCTCCCTA
Organism: Arbacia lixula; assembly: GCA_963669155.1. Lineage (NCBI taxonomy): Eukaryota > Metazoa > Echinodermata > Echinoidea > Arbacioida > Arbaciidae > Arbacia > Arbacia lixula. The sequence goes on from OZ022589.1 coordinate 6,816,824, forward strand.
TCTGTCTCCCCTCTTATCTCCTCTTCCTATCTGTCTCTGTCTGTCTATCTCCCTCAATTTCTCGCAATCTCTCTCTATCTCTCCTTCTCTCTATCTTTCTTCCATCTGATCTCCCCATTTCTCTGTCTGACTCTCTGTCTGTCTGCCTCTGTACATCCTTCTCTCTCTCTCACTGCCCCTCTATATTTCTCTTTCCCTCCCTCATATCCCCCATCTCTCTGTCACTATGTCGCTCTCTCGCTCTCTCTCTCTCTCTCTCCCTCTCTCCTTCTCTTTCCCTCCATCGTTTCCCCTCTCTCTGTTCTCTATCCCTTGATCATGCTAACCCTCCTTCTTTCTTTTCACCTCCTTCCCCTATTCCATCTTTTGTGTATCTGACATATATTTCTTTTGTTTTCATATGTTCATTGAATATATTAGAATATGATATTTTGTGCATAATAAATTTATTTCTGTACTGTATCATGAAATTGTGCACATAGTTTTGGCAGTTTTATCCACTCAAATTAGAAAAAAATATCATGCATTTTTTTCTGAGCTTATTTTTTAAACTAAGAAACAGATTGTGTATGTGTGTATATGTCATATGTATGTGTGCGCGCACGTCTACATGTACATGTACGATAGGGAGATGGGCACGTAGCGAACAAGAGAGGCAAAAAAGGACGCAAGAAAGAGATGCGGAAAGGGAGAGCATGTGTGGGTGTTGAAAAGCAATAGATGACATAAAAAATACGATCACGATCACCATCTCGGTACGAATTTGGTAATCAAACCCCATATCAATGATATCAGAGGACCTCATTTTCTGGAATCCGTATCAAAATGCTATCTGGGATAAACAGTAAAAACTAGCCCAGCGATCGATGTGTAAGAGATATATATCACCCGCTGTACCCTTTAGTCTCTTATCGTCATATCGCTTTTTAATGTTAGAAAACAAATACACTCTCTTCCCCTCGTGCATGCATAGCGAATCGGGTTTTTTTTAAGGCAATTTTCATTTTAGTGGTAAGATAAACAAGATTTCTGTGACTTAATTGGTAATTTGACCACGTTTGAGGTTCAACCTGCACGTGAATCTTGGGTGTATTTTCCACGCCTAGTTTCCCTCCCGACTTGCAGCCTTCATCCCTGTCTGTCCGTAACTTGGGCTTTGTTCTACCGGGAGAGCCTCGGCGTGTCGCGATCCCATCCACGTCCTTGTTGATCTTGAGTCGAGTTTCAAGCCCGCGCGGCGTCTGCGCACCAAAGACAATACAGCACAACCTTCCACTTAATGGACCTGCTCTCCTTTTGCCCCGCGCGACGTTCGCAACTAACCATGCCGTTGCTAGGGGCAACATCATTATAACTGCATTGAATATGAAACTGGACCACTACAGTTTTATAATTATCACTGACTTTTTGGTGGTTCGTGCGCGGGTCGCAGCTCTGTGTAAGCGGGGATTATTGTCACGGTATCGGGTGATCTATTTTGGCCTAAGGTTGCCTGAGGTTTTTGGTTTCAACAGTCGGATTAAAAGGTCATGAGGTGTTATGAATCGTGCGCATGTGTTGTGCTGGAGAATCCATCGACATTAACCTTATCCGTACCAGATAGAATGTTGATGTATGGGATGTGCTTGTCTTACTGCTGCAAAGATACAGCAGCGACGGGCAAAGGATTAATGGATCTTATAATGTAATTTGACCCGAATGTCGTGCGGCACGCTTGCATAAAGGATATTTCAGCAGGATGTCTATATATGTACTTACCGGAGCTAGACACACTCAAACACATCCACACATACAAACGCACATACACACACGGCACCCACACGCACACACACATCCACATGTATCCACACACAGACACACATCCACATCCACATATGTCTACAAGCACATCCATATATATTCACACACACAGACACACATACATCCACATATGTCCACACACACACACACATCCACATATCCACACACACACACACACACACACACACACACACACAAACAAACACACACATCCACGCATTGACACGCAGAGACAAACGTGCATAGATACACACACACCCATACACACACACACAAATACACACACGCATATGCACACATACATGTTTATACTATACATACACACAATCACACATACACACACTCACATATTACACATTCAATGAATATAATTTTTCTAAATTGCCTTCAATAGGGATTTAGGCACACTCAATCTTACTTTACGAATAATTTTCAACACGTCAAACAAATAAATTGTACATGCAGTAACCTAATATACCATATAACGATGAAAAATTATTCTAGCAATCACAAATGCATGGATTGGATATAAATATTCACCTGACAAACCCTTTCTTCTTCTGAAAATCAGGCCAAATCGTTAAATCGCAAAGAGATATGGATACTTTATATAGAGGAAGATCAAAAAACGGAGGCAGGGAGAGAGTGTGACGCAGAATTATGGATACGTACATACATACAAACATACATACACACACAAATACTCAAGAGGCATTGCGGTGCAGCACATCTCAACCAAGAAATATTGCGGTCATAGTTAACATGTGAAATAATATGTATGAGTGGGAGAAAATGTCACTGATCATCATGAAAATGTCATGAGAATTAAATCATCACATTAGGCGAGAAGGAAATGGCGATTTCTTTTTCGTACGCTGTCAATGTCATTGTCGTTGTTGCTAGTAAGCTATATATTAGTATGCCGCTCATCGCCTGCATTATTTGATTCATCTTTTGTTACTACCTAAACTTATACAAACAGATAAAAATAACGCCATGTGCACGAAGTATGCAATTTACTTTAAGTCGTGTCTATACGAAACCATTTGGATCCTTGATACTGAGTTTTGTTCTCACTAGCCTATGATGAACCGTGTGTGCATTATTTCACATTATCATTTTTTGTTTAAATCCTAACTCATGCAGGTTTTCATCGAAATTTAAAGAACACCAAAAACTGCAGAAAACAAGAGGTGGATATATAAGAGGAAATTCGAGGGGAAAAGCGATCGCCATGGATTCGTCACTGGACGATTTTTATTCGAACTACGACGAGAATTCGTCACTGTACTTCTCGCTGCTGCCGTACGAGCGCAGCCCGTCAGAGAGGGTCTACAGCTGGCTCGTCCCCACCATCTTTGGCGTGATAACCCTGGCCGGACTCGCTGGAAACTTCGTAGTCATCTACACCATATATTGCTACAGTAAGAGCCGTACGGTGACCAGCTACTACATCTTAAACCTCGCGCTGACGGACATTGCGTTTCTGCTTTGCTGTGCGCCTTTCACTGCATCCATCTACGCAACACCCACCTGGCTATTCGGCCGGTTCATGTGCAAGTTCGTCTTTTACATGATGCAGGTAAGTCACAATGAACATGGTATTTTGTTATGCGGACGAAATTTAAAAGGTACCCTTTGAAATGTTGTCCGCGTCATGTTCATATCATATCATATTCATAATGAGAGCGCGAAGCCAGCGCGATGTAATGTATGTTCGAGGCTGCAGAGTCTGCTTCATTCTGATGAACGGACCTTGAACTACTGATGAGTCTAGTACCTTAAAGGGTTACTAAATTAGAAAAATAAGTTCCCACTAATCTATGTAAAATTATCCACTGAAAACGAATTTCACATTTTTTTGCCGCAATAAAGGCTCCTTTTGACGAAAATTTGAAGAAACGCACGCCTCCAATGACGTACGAGAAGTCAAAAGGCCATAGATTGTACGGAAGTCAACAATAGACCATTTTCGTAATGTATTCACAACTTTCCCCCTAACTACGTAGTAACGCGTTATTGCATTCACCTGTATCTTGTCATGCAAATTCAATGGATGACATGCACTTTGAATCTATTAGTTGTTGCTACTCGGACAAATCTCGGACAAGCTTTGGAGTTCCCATTGGTAACGTATTGTTTGAACGGATTGAATAAACTATTTTATTCACGCCGTTGGCATTTATGGCATTTTGACTTCTCATACGTCACTGGAGGCATGCGTTTTTTTTTCAAATTTTCGTCAAAATGAGACTTTATTGCGGCAAACGAATGTGAAATTCGTTTTTAGTAGATAATTTTACATAGATTAGTGGGAACTTATTTTTCCAATTTAGTAACCCTTTAAAGGGATAGTCCACGTTGAATTTAAGTTTGTTTCAATAACAGCAGAAACATGAAGGACACATATTAGTCATGTTAGTGAAGGATTGATGAAAATCCGCCAAGGATAAAAAAGTTATGCTCTTTTAAGTTTTGGTTTTGAGACGTCACGTGCAAGGTGCTCTCCTATATGTGGTGTACATTTTTTTTTTTGGTGAAAATGTTCTTGTTCTCAAAAGGATATGCAGCATTTTCCCTGTGCATTTGGTGCATCATTATAAACACGCTTTTTACACACAAACCTCTATGAAAAAAATTATTCCTTCATCAAAAACAGAAAACGAACAATAAGCCAGTTCGTAATTACAATTTGCGCATGAGCAGATGAAGGTCATAGTGACCAAACCAGCATGTTGGTTTTTAAATCACTGAGATAAGCATCATCATTAATAAGTTATTTTAGAATATGCTTGTTATCTAATTTATAAAAGAACACCAAGGTGTTCAATCATGGGGTATTTGACAACAGGCCAAACGACAACAATTAGTTTACAATAAACAATGTAATAGGAGCTTTCCCAATTGTTCACAGACCGTAGCCTACTATTCTTGTCACCTGTTTTGAGATGGTTCCTTTATTAGAGGTTGAATATCGCAAATTGCTATGTCGGGTAAGCACATTACGTAACAATCAACTGCTTATCCTAATGAAAAAGGGAAAGGTCATAGTGACCAAACTTGCTCCAGAGCTAACTACGAACTGGTGTATTGATGGAATTACATTTTTACAACACACAACATATGGGAGAGCACCTCACACTTGACATCATAAAATTGAAATTTCAAAATATCATAACTTTCTTATCCTTTGACGGATTTTTTCAAACCTTCACTGATCTGTTTCTTTTATATTTCTGCTTTTGTTGAAACCAACTGAACTTTAGGGTAGACTATCTCTTAAAGGGTAGATGTTGCGCACTTTTTTGCAAAAGTCATGACACTCGACATGAATCAGCCTTAAACCCAAACAACAAAATGTATGTAAGCAAATCTTTGCAGGAAAAAAATACAATATTCTTATTTACGTTTGTGATCACCCCGTTTCTTTAAGACCACAGTAATATTTATTCATATACCATATCCCATCGGTCAGTCCGTTAGTCGGAGATGCACTGCACACCTCAACGAATCATTAAGGCGCTTAGAGCCATGAAGTGCGCAGCCGTGGTCTCGGATCTCTGGCCTACAGGAACCACTGTTTCGGACGACCCGTCCAAAAATTCAACGCAAGATCTAGTCATGGATATGATTTCGCTAGTCATTTTATGGTTGTAGTTCCGAAGGGATAATCTTTCATAGTATCGTCTTTCTTTTCTAGGGTATTTATACAATTGCATTGTTTGACCTGCAAAAAAGGGCTACACAACCTGTAAACCTAATTCTTTCGCTTCAGATCACTCGCCCCCGATTTTTGGTTAGGACGAAAGGGATGCTTAGACTTTATGTTCAGACCGAGATGAGTCATGATAACAATGCTTGATCTTCGTATCCATATACGCAGTGTCTTCGCGCATCCCATAGCTTAGCACCTAGGCAATCGATAATGTGGAATTATGACTTACGTGGGCTTGTTTTTTCATTAGTTAAAAAACAGTGAGACGAACCTCTGCAGGTTATTTTGATAGTCCATTAGCCTCCATAAGGGAACTTATTGCGGTAGAGGGGAAATGTCAGTCCTTACAGGCATGTTCCAATTTCCTTCAGCCTCCAGTTTGTCACAAGAGGCTCTTGTGAAATTTACAGATATGGGGTGACTACAATAGTACTTTTTTCTCGAAAGGTGCAACCCTGGAGGGAATAAAAATTTTGACACTTTTGAAACAAAATTGAAAGTCAGTTTCAACTCGAATCAAGCTGATATTAACACAACATGCAGTCAAAGGATATCAACTTTTGCTAAAGAGGTTTCGTGACATTTCATCAATTATTATTCTTTTAATGATCCTGTGAATATCTAATGAGCGTTTCAACCTTTGGACGCCTTTTTACCTTAATATATTTGTGCAGAACACAATACTGTTCATTTTGTATTACACCTGTCAATCCACTAACAGCTACCATCACAACATAAATAACGCATGATGCTTCTGGCAGAGAAGAGGTTGTGGATAGATGTGATGCACAATGGTCATTGCTGTGTTCTGAATTCGTTATCTGATAAATACTCATTTTTAGATTAAAATTGGTCCAAAAGTGTAAATGTTCACAGGAATATTACAAAAAATCTGTAAAATGTCATCAAACCTGCCTCTTAAAAATGAAGGAAAAAGATGACATCCGTTGACTATGTAATGTGTCAATTCAAGCTGGATTCGTGTTAAAACTGATTTGATCATATTTCAGAAGTATCAAAATGTATTTTTAACACCTAGTAAAATTGAGGTAAAGAAGGACCGTAGATTTCAAAGATTTCTCAAATACATGTATGATGGGGAGGGGGGGGGGGCATTCTCACCGCACATACGATTTTAAACGAAAACAAATAAGCATTTTGATATACTCTTATACGTAATCACACTTCATGTGATGGTATATACTTTTAAAATTGAAATACTAAAAACGTTTTGGGTAAATACTTTTTAAAATAAGTATGCTCCAGGGCAAAACTATCATCCTGTTAATATTAATTAGCCAAAAAAGTTTGCCTCCTTGAATACAGCAGCGTTTACGTGTTGTTGATTTTATGGTGACTTGATGGGAAAAAAAAAGAAAAACACACAGTTTTACTCTGCTTGTTCATGATATTTATGTTTGAAGTGTACTCTGACTAACATGATTCTATTTTCTTCGAGGCTATCCTAGATGTTTAATGGAACTAGGTCTGAAAAAGGGGACTACCTTGAACTTTACAAATGAGAGTGGCTTCATTTCGATCGTTTTTTCGAGGAACGGGCATGATGTAGTGCTGAAGGCATGCACATCGCGATCAAACTGCACATCAAGAATATTAGAGAAAACAGAACAGCACAAACGGGTCACCTGGCTGAAACACACTTCTTTTTATATATCGCGCAAATTGTGCGCGTCACGATGCAAGTGGAAATAGTTTGGCGAAATCAGAAACCTGAATTACCTGAGTGCCAAATCTAGGTATTACTGGTGAAAAGTGCAAATATGCATACAAGGTGCATACAGAAAAATTAAAGAGGGTGGTTGGAAATGGAGCAAATATAAACGAGAAATTGAGGCAGACAGGGTGGTAGTCTAGGTAGTAGGCTGTCGAGTGCGTAGATACAACCAAGTCTGCCTAACGACTATGTCTGGTAACACAGACTACTCCCTACTCTTACTCTCTGGCCAGACAGGATGAGGAGAGGCCAAGCAAGCACGTGGGATGTGGACCTAGTCTGTGTTACCAGACATAGTTATTAACAAATTTGGTTGCGTCCAGTAACTAGGCTAGCAGGATGGCAGAAGGGGAAAGGATATGGAGCGAAAGAGATTGCATGGGATTCGAATAGCGAGGGGTAATTAAATGAATGGAGTATGGACACGTCTCGGCTCAAGGCAACAACAAATATGATAAGAGGGTGCGTCTTTGCGAACTGTTGTGCGTAGGTGTCTCATTATTAGCAGCATGATCAACTTTTGAGTCGAGCATGACAAGTTAACAAATCCCCAAGACAGAAGATGTTTATCCCCAGAGCAACGCAGGGGAATCATCTTAATTTGATATCGACCATTTGAGTAAGCTCACATGCGGGTTATCAGGCAACAAGTACGATTTGATAATCGCAATCATTCGTTCTGGTTGATGACAAGGAATCGGGGAGAAGAGGGTAAAAGAAGAGGATGAACGTGTGCGTCACAGGTTCACGTATGGGGTTAACCGTTTGAGGGATGTACGTTTTGTTACCCCTTTTCTCGCACTCTAAGATGTGACTTTATTGGCACTATGGTGTAATGGGACAAAGCCATGGAAGATACACACTGTTCTCTGCAACCAACCCTCTTTCTCCCCCCCCTCTCTCTCTCTCTCTCTCTCTCTCTCTTTCTCTCTCTCTCTCTTCCTCTCTCTCTTTCTCTCTCTTTCTCTCTCTCTTTCTCTCTCTTTCTCTCTCTGTGTCTTTGCCTCTCTTCTTCTTTTTCTCACTCTCTCTCTGTCTGTCTGTCTCTCCTCTCTCTCTATCTCTCTCTGTCTTTCTCCCCCCCCTCTCTCTCTCTCTCTTTCTCTCTCTCTCTCTCTCTCTCTCTCTCTCTCTCTCTCTCTATATATATATATATACATATCATTCAAACTCTCTCATGTTTAACCATTTGTATGCCAGATAAACTGCTGCTCAATCGGATTTGTATGTATTACATGTGCATAGAGTTACACGTGGCACTCAAAGGGTTAAATCGACCCTGCCTATTCTCGTCCTCTCCATCCCTCTATCCACCCTATATACCCCTAGCTCTCTCACTATGTCTCTCTTTGTATTTCTTCTTCCCCACTTCTGTGAAGATAAATTAAATCATATAGGTGCAAATAACTCTTTTGCAGTAGAAAGCCTATTCCAAATCAATTACGGATCTGACGACGGAGGCAACACGCGCGGGACACGCCGGGAGGCGCCAATCTTTCCCCCTACACTTTAAAGACAGTGTGTCCCATTTGCAACAGCCATGAAACTCGGCAGGAATCAGCAGTATACCCTACCGATAACGCGTATGAAATCTCACAGCTATAGCTTCACGAACATTTTCAGGAAAAGCTAACAACACACTGGCCATCGTCTTTATTCGTTATCGTATTGTCCCTGCCTGCGTGCGATGCGGGCATTCCTCCCATTGAACGCATGCACTGTGGAGCGGACCGGTGCGGACCATCGAGCCCAGCAGTCTCCCGTCTCTAGGCTATAGGCTTCGGACCCGCCCAAAATCTCCCTTTTTGACATGCAAAAGGGGCATCCTGTCTTTAATACTCACATCCACTCATATGCATTCGCGAAATCTAGAACCCCCATCTCGATGATGGAAGTAGGTAATAAAGTGCAGGAAGGTAGAGGCTGGAGGTAGTGGACATTACAGGCATGCGCATAAAGTGCATACACAGTGAAGATACTTGAAAGAAGTTATTTTATTTCAAAGCAGGTGCGTTCAACATAAGCAGTGTTGTTCTTGCACGTCGAGGATGTTTGTTATTACTGTTTATATTCAGGTAACCAATAAGCGATGCACAACATGGTTAAATATATATTCTTAATCATATCGAAAGTATTAGAGATATAAAGAAAGTTATTTATTTTTAAATTCAAATTTGGATTCAGGAAGGGTAATTGCAATCACTTATTTGAATCTTTGAATTTGTTTGATATTTACAGTCGATCTTTGAAGACTATACGGGAGGGCAAACTAATTATTGTGCTCTTTTACTTCCCTGGAGAGGTCTGATTGTAACCTCTCCCCTTCCTCCTCCTTCTCCTTCTCCTCCTCCTCCTCCTCCTCCTCCTCCTCCTCCACCTCCCCCTCCTTTGCCTTCTCTCCGTGTATGACAAAACGATCTTTTCCTCCCTTTAGTTTATTGATTATAATTATACAACTGTTATGGCTGTTGGATGGACGAGAACAACATTATTATTATTCCTTCCGGCATCAATCGATTTACCTACCTCATTCTTCCTCTCTACCTCCATCTATCTCTCTGTAACTTCCAACCTATTTATTCGAACTTCAGCCAGAGAGCTATAGCTCAGCATGAGACAATTCAAACACTTTGACAGAAACGCCACCACCTCAACGGCCTGAACGACCAGGGGACAACATCGCAGTTCGTCTGGGCGGCTACACGATGAGCCGCCAAAGAAAAGCAGCACCACTTTCACTCCCTTTATCACCAACTTATTCCACTCTCTGTTCCTCTAAAATGTCTGTATTTTTACCTCATGTCTGTTATATCGATTTCTCCCGCTCACCCATTGCTTCCATCTCATATTCGTGTGGGAGAAATAATCACGAAAGGGAACCACTCACTTGCAATGAATATATGCACAGAAATGAAAAGGAATTGTCTGGGTTCAATTTTTGAGAGTACGATCAAAAAAAGATATGACATTACCATGGTTATGAACATGTGGGCGTCACGTGTATATGATGTATGTGTAGCATGTATACTGACACTTCAAGGCACTCGTGTGATTATTCTATTGAACTGTAACAACAGCAGTAACCAGTATCAGAGACAAGGCATGAAGCACTCTGACTAAAAGTGAGGAGATCAATACCAAGTCATTTTTCAATATTTCCATATTTCCCCACTTTCATGTCATATTCTTTGACCAGAGCTTTCGTTTTAATATCACTTCACAGGCATGACAGGATGTATTTTCATTCTCCCTTGCTTGCGTTCTGTTGTGATTTACTCCGATCTTCCTTGTAATGAACCTTTGATACTTTTTTCTTGAAGTGTTATTTTCGTCCCATCTTTTTTAATCCCCTTACTTCCCCGCTATGGTCCCTTCACACACAACTAAAGAACAACATTAGAGAGAGAATTAACGTAACGGCTCTTGTGTGTATGTAAAAGAATTGCCTTTTATTGATTTTATTTATTTATTTATTCAGTCTTTTTTGTACAGGGTTTTTCGATCCGTAAGCTTATAAGGTTCCCCCTTGGATCCCTGTGTACAAATAATACAATATATGCATCATGGCATGTAGATATTTAACACAAAAAAGGTTTATGATAAGACTATAAACCAAAAGGCAATAAATATTAACTGATGAAAAACTTCGTGATACACAAACGTAGAAAGGGGATCAATGCTTCTATCACTGGATGTATCATGATTTTAGGAAAACATTATTAGTAAAACCAAACTACATGCTCTCATTTTGCTATGTAGTTAGTGTAGATTATCTTTGACAATGTTTACAGCACCACCGTGAGAGTGGTGATAAAAAACGGCAAATGTGGCACTTTGTACATCATTGCTAAAGAGATGATAACCAATAGAAAATTAACTCTCAAGGGCTATCAGATGAATTCGTTTATTAGAGACATTTAACTATCAAAAAAACATGGTGAAGCTTTGCCACCTGAGATGGTACTCAAATCTCCTCCGGTCCATGGACTAATAAGGAAAAGTGTAAGAAATCCTTCTACATTACTTCAATGACCATCACAATGCCCGTGCACTCTCGAAGCGATGTAGAGGAACGTTTCCCGTTTGCGAGCCTACCTGAAAATTGTATAGAGGAAGATTGACTGAAAAGAACATTCTTAGCGACACTTTCGTGGCATGTCTGAGAAAGGAGGCCCGCGAAGCCGCCTCATTTTTTTCCCGCTATCAATATATCGATCGATCGTGGTGCGGGAGATACAGAGCCATCGTCTGCTTGCGATGTCAGTCTTGATTTCACTCTCACTTTGGCCTCGTGTGCTCATCCTAGTTTCTCTCGTCTCCCTTCACCTAGATCCATACATCTCCGATATGACATGAGCAGAGGAAAGCATGCCATGTCCAAATCACTTCATATAATGGAAGTGGGGCTGGGGTAGAACGAGGCGGCGTGATGTAATCATTATTCCGGACTCCTTTGTACACATAATATTTTAACGAAAGAGTTTAGGTTTATTAGTCATGTTAGTATTTCTCATTGATAGAGAGCATGGCAAAATATTAATTAAATGTCGTCAAACAAAAAGACATATGCCTGCATATCACACATAAGCAGTGAATTATTAGTAGGGAGGTTCCGTCATGTCCGTAGTACAAAAAGATTGTACCTATGAAAAAAAAAATAAAGTAGCCGCCGACCTGTCTATAGTGGCCACTTTTGATATTTCCGTTGAGTAGCCATTATAGACAGGTTCGACTGTGCTTTGTCTCCGCGTGTGAGCGCCTTTATCTATGTAATGTTAGAAAGACAACACTATACTTGAATTGCCTTCAACTAAAACTGTCTGTAGTCATGGTATTTGTTTTTATCCCGAGTCAAAATCCTAATATCATCTACCATCAAATAAAAAAAATAGAATTTTAACAAGCCGCTGCATTGCTACGCCTTGCTAAATTCTTTCACACTTCCCTGATCATGCAAATGCCCGAAATCAGATTCAGGCCCTGAAAAGTCTGGGATAATTCACTTTTATGCATTCACACATCCAAGAAGTGACTCTCTATCGAAGAGTTCTCGTAGTTGTAAACGCTATTGTTCGATAGGATACAAGTTCTTATAATTTGCTTTCACACTCCAAATATCTCCGCAACCTTGGAGGAAAATACCCATAGCTGTGAAAATTGCCTACTGAGTTACGGATTATTTTACGTGGGGAAATTTCTAGAACATTGCTTTCTTGTGGGAAAAACAACGGGTGTGTTCAGACCGGGGTAAAGTACCCGATCAGAGAATACCAGGTACTTGTTGTGATCGGCCAGGTGTGAACGCGCATATTTTGTAGGCAACTAGGCTTCGGTCAATCCAAGCTGTGACGGATGTTTCTCTTGTTTCAAGCAATTAGCTCGGATTTGTGGCACACAACGCGTTCCTCCCATTGACATTTACCTTGGAAATGGGGCTGAACTTTGGTAATTATTCCAGGTAAACAAGATCAGCGCTCCAAAAACGCCGACTATTGATTGCATGGCCACCTGCTCATCAGCCACCCCGCCCTCTTACGTCTGACTTTCAGCACTCTGTTTCTGTCTCACTCTAAGTTCTTCTGTATTTCTATCTGTCTCTGTCTCTCTTTGTCTTTGTGTCATCTCTCTTTGTCTCTGCCTCTGTTTCTGTGTTTATCTTTGTCTCTCTTTATCTGACTCTCTGACTATTTTTGTTTTTTGTTTCTATATCTCTCGCTTCTATCACTGTCTCTCTCTCTCTTTCTCTCTCTCTCCCTCCCTCTCTCTCTCTCTCTCTCTCTCTCTCGCCCCATGTCTGTCTCTCCATATAATTCATGTCTCTGTCTCTCTGCCTGTCTCTCTTTATGTGTCTGCCTTTTACTTTGCCTATATATATATCTGCCATTCCATACGGCCCCTCCCTCTCCCCCATTCCTCTCTCTTTCTTTCTCTCTCTCTCTCTCTCTTCCCTCGCTCTATGTCTCTGTCTGTCTATCTATCTTTCTTTCATTCCCTCTTCTTTCTCTCTGTCTATTTCTCTGTATGTCTCTGTCTGTAAGTCTATCTATCTCTCTCATGCCCCCCCCCCCCCTCTCTCGGTCTCTCTGTCTGTTTGTTGGTCTCTCTCTCTCGTTCCCAGTCTCTCTCTGTCTCTGTGTGTGTCTCTCTGTCTCTCTCTGTTTCTTTCGTTCTCCCTATCAGCACCCACGCTATCAAGCGCCTTCCGCCACACCCTTTCTGGCCCGCCCACATCCTCATGTACAGAAACTCCTATGCTCTTGTTTCCATCCTGCTCTTAAAGAATCGTCTACCTTAACACGAGAACTAGCTTCATAAGTTGCAGACAAATACTCGTATGAGAAAGCCTTCGTTGAAAGTTTGAGCAACGGTAGAAAAAATTGTGAGGCTTTCGAAACTTTTCAATTGGCCGAATTTCAACATCTTTGTGTCGATTTAATGTTTGTTTGGAAATGTTTCCCTTGCTCTATGGCTGCTACACATGAATAGGCATTGCTTCTATTGTCATGGTCGAAATGGGCAAGAACTTGAAAACTAATTACCATATTAAAAACAAATGGTTGACTATGTTTAGCATGTACTTGTTAGCTTCTTTGTAAAGTTTCTACTCTTTGATGTGTAGCATTGCATCGATCTTCTGAATAATAATCTTTACGATTACCATTCAGGAGATTGATGCAATGTTACACATCAAAATACTGACAAACTTCAAACCTCTAGAATTCCCTACAACTTTAGCACACTTGCTAAATAAGATTGAAATGTGTATCATGACCGCAGGCTTCGAGTCCTAACCGTCATAATGGTGTCGAGGAGTCGAACATTTGTGTTTTCATGAACCCAATAATGTGGCGTGGGCATCACCAGATGCCCGACCTCTGCTCCCAATAGGTGTATAGTGTTGCTGTCCTAGATCCGACTGTCGTATTCAGACACCCGAGTAAGATCCTATGTCTTGAAGACTCCTGACAACAAACATCACGGATTTCCTCTTGCTTACGTTTACAATGGTGATCAAGCGGGGCAGATATAGAGACCGCGACGCTGTGAAGCTGAGGACGATGTATGAAGTCATCTTGAGTTACCGTCTCGAGTTGTGTTTTGCACTTGCCATTTCTCCTTTTCACTCCCACTCGCATGAAATCAAGGGCGAGGCGATCAATGGTTAAATGGCTCCTGATCACGGTGGCATGGATTCGACTCCAGGTCTTCGCCTTGAGGCCTGATGCCGATGATAGGTTTTCGAAAAGTCCCGAAAGTTGACATCATCATAGAACAAACATTCATATCAAATCAGTTAAACGTCTCTGAACAAATTTTGTCACATAAGTACTAGGTGTTGAAAATTTTGACACTCTCGTCACACTTTCGTCTATTGTCCGTACAGCAGATTCCGCGGGAGTCGCGCTTCTTTTTGTCGGAGTGGAGAAAAGCCAGACCACAAATGCATGGGCTAAGTGAGTAATTAAACATATCATTAAAAAGAAAAAAAACATAATTAGTTTAATGAGAAGATGGTACACTAAGGCATAAGTACATATGTGTACTTATGTGTATCGTCCTCGGGAAGACTATCGCTGTTGAGGCTATGAAGCATTATTTCTACCCGATCTCCCTTCTTGAAGACATGGCAACAGACACGACAAGAAAGTCTTGAAGTTATCTGATTATGGTAAATAGGGTATATGGGAGGAAAGAAGAATATCAGGATGATAAATGGGAGGATCAGGCTACACCTCTTCATTTATCATATTTACGTTCCCCGTTGTCTCTCCCCCTCCTATTGTCCATTATGCTGTTCCAGTCGCTTTTTATCTCCCTCTACCAGTATATCCTATACGTCAGTCATGTCAGTATGTCTGTTTCTCTCTCTATGTACAGAATTCTGTCAAGTTATTCCACCCCCAGTTTCTCTCTCTCTCTCTGTCTCTCTCTCTCTCTCTTGCACTCTCTTCGTTTTTCCCATTTTTAGTCTGTCACCTGCCTGTTCTCTCCCTATCTCTATCACCCTCTACCTCTACATTATATACATATATATATATATATATATACACCATGCTCTTTGGTCATCTTTATATATCTTTATCATGTTTATTGTTTTTTTTTCACTCAATAATTTACAATTTCTCTAGTGGTCTCTGCTTATTCTTCTCTACATCGCTTTCTGTCGTTTACCTTCCATTTTTCCTCTCTTTCTCTTTCTACCCCCTCCCTCATTTCTCTCCTTTTAACTATGTTCTTTTTCCTCTTCCCGACTCCCTCTCTCTCCCTGTCTCTCCCTCTCTCTCTCTCTCTCTCTCTCTCTCTCCCTGTCTCTCCCTGTCTCTCTCTCTCTCTCTCTCTCATGCCACATGTCTTCCTCCGTTTCTAGTCTGAGCCACCATCTCTGTCTCTGTCCCTGTATCGTGCTCATATTTTCAGATTACAGCCACAAGCCTGACTGGACTACGAGTTGAAGTTGTCGTCAAATACAAATTCACGATCGCTTTGGCTTTGCGCATGCATTGGGCGCTCGGAAAAGCATTTGTAGACGAGATGCAGTATACATGATATACATGCTAAAGGGGAGTTTATGATTTATTGTCATACAAAGGGAAACGTCAGATAATTGTGGTTATAGGACACCTTTTTAACAGTCAAACAGTTACACCTAAACTCTAAATTGCTTTATAAGACGGTGTAAGTTGTTTTGATATTCTGGCATTAATTGTCTGGTGATAAATTTTTTTTTTTGATATGTGGCCATTTTCCCTTTACTTACGATACGTCTTGTCATTATATCAATATTCATCGCTGTTGTTTACAGCACAAATCAACACACACGATCATTATATTTCAACCCATCGGTAATTTTTTCGACTAATCCACCTACACATCAATCAATGAATCAAACAAAGAAAGTGGTCCATCACTTCACCATACACGACAGGTTTTGTGAGAGAAAAGTTATGTTACATATCGAATGTATGAGACGCATATTAAAGAAAGTCCAAGTTTATTGATTGTCGCAGAAGTATGACGAATTATAAGTCGTCAAAGCTACCACTCAACATTTAGATAAAGAAAAGGGAATAAGTGAATCAAAATGGGGATAAATCAAAAAAGGATGGGGAGACAATGATAAAATATGAAGCGGAGTAACGGACAAGAAAAGAACAATCATGAGTGTAAATGTGATTACGTAACTAAAAACAAAGAATTCAATAAATAGCACAAACCCGAAATTACACTTCTGTTCAACTAATATTGTGTTTTTTACAAACACAGTGAAAGTGTCCTTGGTACTCCTGTTCATATGTTGTATTCGATTGAAGGTTATTGATATTGTGACATTTGCATCAGTAATAAAAAATATAACCTTGAATCTTGACTGAAAAGAAATATATTCGTGGCCGTCCCAGAAAAGTAGAATTTGCTACACTCAGCGAACTCAAAAGAGTACTGTCAATGGGACGGACAGAAATGGTAATTTCGCTTCCTTTATATTTTTTTGCTTGTGGTTTCAGTGGCTGAGTATCTGAAAGCTTAAGTGACAACAAGCTTGTTCATGTTGGGAGAGGATTTCTCATGCCGAAAGGAAGTTCCCACTGACGAGAAGCGGTTATAACTACCACTCGAAGGACCATGATGGAATAGTCGCTCGTGTTGTTCCGTTGCCGTACGGGAAAAATAGAAAAACTATCCCTGCATCCGTCCATTTTAAAGTGAAAGGGAGGAAACTTTCTTGCGGGGATAGGGGAGCTGCGTTAGCGGTCCATTGGGAATCACGTCATGGGTAACAACAACAGGAAACAGGCTTCCATGCGGACGTACCGTTAGAGCGGGGATGTGTGATGAGTGGATTTCCATGAAAGGCGCCTAGCACTCAGGCATAATTACTCCGACATGGCAGCCACAAAGCCTGGATGATGGTAGGCATTAAAGGGTTACTAAATTAGAAAAATAAGTTCCCACTAATCTATGTAAAATTATCCACTAAAAACGAATTTCACATTCGTTTGCCGCAATAAAGTATCATTTTGACGAAAATTTGAGAAAACGTACGCCTCCAGTGACGCATGAGAAATCAAAATTCCATAGATTGTACGGAAGTCAACATTAGACCATTTTCGTAATGTATTCACAACTTTCCCCATAACTGCGTGGAACTGGATGGAATGCACTTTGAATCTATTAGTTGTTGGTACTCAGAAAAACCTGGGACAAGCTCTGGGGTTCCCATTGGTAACGTATTGTTTGAATTGCGTGAATAAAACATTTTATTTACGCCGTTGACATTTATGGAATTTCGACTTCTCATATTTCACTGGAGGCGTGCGTTTGTTTCAAATTTTCGTCAAAATGAGACTTTATTGCGGCAAACGAATGTGAAATTCGTTTTTAGTGAATTGTTTTACATAGATTAGTGGAAACTTATTTTTCTAATTTAGTAACCCTTTAAGACGAGGTGTGAAGAAGAACAATGGTTGAATAACAAAAGGGATGGAACAAAGCCCAGGATTCCTCAGAGGGGAGATTAAAGTCTCGGCACGCGTGTGTATCGACCACGAGACCTTTTCAACGAACGTGACAGATATCTCATAACCCGAACTTGAAGTTCAATGCACGGCTTTCGTAATATTGTGAATACAAGAAATTGTATCTCGATAATGAAAATTCATGTTGTCATTATTTATGAATAATGGAAATGAGAATTGTAATTATTTATGAATGATAGTAAATGTACCTTAATTATGAAAATGCATTTTGTCATTGTATATGAATGATGTGAAACTTAATAGCTATTATTCATAAACAATGAAAATGTGATATGAATAGTATGTAATACACGCACAGTAGCTCACAGAAGTGAACGAGGTAAATACACATTCGGCCTTTAAAATATGTTCTTTAAAGCAACTGTTCACAAAATGTATTGGGAAGACATACATAATTACTAATAAATACTATGCAGAAAAAGTTAAATTTTCGGTAATACTCTCACTAGTTGTTTTCAGGATATTCGACCCATTCATGGGGTGAAGAAATAAAAAGAAAGAGAAAAGTCGAGAAATCATTTTTGTTATGTTTTATATAACACTTACACGAGACGATTTTTAGCTTGAGTTTCGGTGGTTAATCCCAAATCCAATTAGATGAAATGAAAATAGAATAGAAGGAAAGAATGATAATGAGTTGTGAACTAGTCAAAAAGAAGTTATACCTAAAAAAAAAAAGGAAGAGAGAAAGGAGAAAGCAAACTGTGGTGAAAATATAGTGAGTTTGCAACTCTTTCTCTTAATATCAAAGAGAGAATTCGGCGTTTCGGCCAATGTTGTCTTGTTACTATTGTTGCAATATTGATGCATGTTAATGTACAAACACATTCACTTGTTAAACGAAAGCAAGCTGTCATAATGATGAACAGTTAGAGCGGCGAGGCGTACATGTTTTGTGAATGATGGAGTACTCTTATTAGGCATGGAATAAAAGTGAGGGGGTGATGATGATGGTCTTAAAGCCTTGCTCAAGAACTTTTTATTGTGTTAGTATGCTTCCATTCTACAGAACTCCTATCTAGCAACTTGTCACCTGATGAAAACGCTTCAACATTTATAATCACGGTCTAAAAGCATAAACATGAATGATCACGGAATATGTAATAACGAAAGAGCTGTTTATGTTTGATTAAATCTTTCAACAAATGGTGTCTCCAAAGCATAGCTTAATGTTCTATGATATATTTTCACTCACTTTTTACTAAATCTTTCTATATAAAAGCTTTCATAACGGTTCACTTTTACCATGGTTACTGAATACACGCCTATATAGACCTCATAGATATTCTCTGGACGTATTCTAACTATTTCGAGTTACGCGCCTGTCTCCAAGCGCATAGAGATATGCAACATTATGCCTATGTGGGCTGTACAAATAATTATGTTGAATTTGATTTTTCCCTATACGTGGTAATTCCTGATCGCTACCATTTCTTACATGTTATTCTATGTGCCGGACAAAATGTGGCTTAACATGCTTAATTTGATTTGTGCACATAAAACTGGTGATAAAACGCATAAAGAGTTACAAGGGTGCCCAGCGCTGGGAAACTTAAACCAAGATGGGTGATAATTGTTTTACCGAAGATCTGTTATTCCGATCAGACAAATTTCGTATGCGTGTGGGCTCGTAAATCTGAAAATGAAAATAGAGTTTGTTTTTTCAACCTTTGTCGCATTCCGAAAGTTTGTTTACCCTAAACTTAAATCGTTGATCCGAAAATTAAATAAATGTTTTAATGAGACAAAAGATCATGAGCTTATTACTTCAACTCCTGCAAAAGGCAAATCATCTCATAATTTGCATATCTCGCCCTCTTAACCAGTGACAAATACCCCCTGATGATGTGCATGGTGGAAATAGACCAGGCCTGGACAGAATTTTCACCAGGGAGTGGAATTGGTATACACAAGTTGTACGGGTTTAAACATGGTATAGCATATCTTTTGTGAAAAAAGCGCTATATAATGATATAGTGTGTATATACCACATGAAGAGATGTTCTATGGAAGTTGTGTATATTTCTTTTGCAACGATACTTCAATACCGCATACAGAGTAAGGGTATCTTCAGCAAAATGATTTATACATAGACATTTGATCCAAATAAGTGAATTGGTTGACAAATGCTGCCCGCAAACCTTTCCACGATTTGCGCTTCGTGAAAATCAGTTTTTAGTGTGACTGTCATAAGTGTGATATAAACAAAGAGACGAGAAATATGATCCGATTTCCCAGAAATCCTTAATATAGAAGCACACGGGTTTATCACGGTATGAATTCAACTTGATTAATTCATCCCGTAAAACACTACAACAGCCCCGTACATTTCTAAAAATACGCAGTGAGTGAGATGCTCTAAATAAAAACTTTATCGAACTGTTTGTGCGATTATTTGGAGCTGCGAAGCAAGCGATACTTTCCCCCCGGAGGCCGTGTTCATTTCACCTTCGCTTCTCCCTCACCACCACTCTGCCACACTCGACTGAGATAACAGCCAGTGTGTCGGTGATAGCTGTCCGCTTGGGATCAAGGTGAACCGGGCTAAAAGCCCGAGTGGTTGTTCACTCACGCCTGGGGTTATGGTTGCATTAAAACGCAGTGATTGATTTTGCTGTAGATAATTTCCTTACTGGCGACCACAGACCGACTTCGAAAAGTCGTGAAAGATTTGGATTTCATTTAGGCAGTATTCTGCCCTACTTTGACAAAAAGGAAGCAACTGACAAAAGAGAATTTTCTTGTTTTAAAGTAAATGAGCAAAATGTATCTGTCGCGTGCACTGGCACCAATGCAAACCCACGTCATGTATATCTCACTGCTAAATGAATGTTTTTCCTTCAGATTGTGTATGTATGTATAGAATGCTGGGTACAATCAACGAGTACCAATAACCCATATTTGAGTGATTTGTCAAAGTATTGCAGTATTTCAGTATAGCGGGCATAAAAAATGGACGTGCCAAGATTCACGAGTTCCCCCCTAGAGACCTCCAAGTCAACGTTGCCCTTCCTCTTTCTGCCAGTACAGCTTCACTGGGCCCCGTTGCATAAAACACCCCATTAATGGTAACTCCGCTTCAATGGTAACTACTGTGGCAACACCACTCGATAGCCAATCAAATTCAAGGTTTCCATATCCGTTGTCATTGGTAGTAATGTTACCATCAATGGTAAGTTTTATGCAACGGCCCCCTGGTATAGCCATTCAAGACCGCTGTAAAGCATTCAGTGGCGGTGGTATGTCTCGACCAACTAACATCACTTATTTATTGCAAATTCTGTACAAGGACAACATTATTTGGCAAAGGTGGACATAACTTAAAGCCACGAAATACATCTTCCTGTTCTCTTTACATTAGTATTGGCATTTTGAATTTGAGATATGTACTAAATTCTTGTATTAAGATGGAAACGTATACAAAATAACTCATACTTTATGTTGGTATTTCTCCAAAACTTCGGCGTTTCTCAAAATGACAAAATAAGGTCCACATTGAATCCCGCGTGACTCTTATTTGACATATTTGACATTAATTGACATTTATTTTTGTATTAATATTGGTATACATAGCCAGCAAACCAACCATTTAATGCCATATACCATATCGGGCAGAATAGTTTTGTCAAGCCTTTGAGCGTTTAATTTCAGTCCATTTTCCAATCTATTTCACTGTGAAATACTGATCATGTACATGATGTATTACACCATGTAAAACTAAACTTCAAATGTATTGATTTTGTTACAGTTATTACCCATGTTGTACAATGAACTAATTTTGGATTGGAAATAAAATTTTATCTTGAATCTTGAATCTTTATCTAGACTGCCATGCACACACCTGCTTTGAGTTGATCATATGCTGTTCCGTCACCTTACACTCAATAATAGATCATATTTGTAAAATAAATGAAATTGGTAGACATTGTATGTATTGTACTTCATTCGTTCCCATGTCTATCTGGTTCTATACTGTACTTTATGCTAGAACTTAGATTTACGTTAAGCTTATATCATGGTAATGCCGCGTTGACTGTAAACTTGTACGTTTCAATATTACATATGTTCCATCCGCCGCAGACTTCTCTCTCTCTCTCTCTGTGATATAGAGAGACATATACACGTACGCTTACACGCACATACAGCCTCACAGACTTATATTACATGCACGCTCTCTTTCTCTCTCTCTCTCTCTCTCTCTCTATATATATATATATATATATATCTCTCTCTCTCTCTCTATATATATATATATCTCTCTCTCGCTCACGCTATCCGTGTACATGGTATTGTGAAAATCTGGTAAAATTTTCCTGTGAAAATAGAAACGGTGCAGCGAGGAACACCGTCCACGCACAAGTCGCTTTCGATCATACCGTTCCCGGACGACCGAGTATGGGCGGACAGAATTGTGTGTCACACCGACACTTTCAACCGATATAGGGATGTGCATCGATCTAACAGTCGATGAAAAAAAACCCTGCCTTGCACCTGCGAGCATCTTACCTGTTATGTTTTATATTCTGTGCTGAACTCGATACGGAAGAAGTAATAAATCATATCCTAAATAAGGTATCGAATGGCGGACGGGTCGCGCGTGAGAGCGCGAGCTTCGGGGGTTAGCAGCTTAATGCACGGGAAACCCGCCCCGCCAGAGCTCTCTCTCTCGATGTGATCTGCCAATATTCTGCTTGCTTCTTAATCAACTGCAGTGGTCGCGCGCGCGCACTTGCAATTTGGTACGGAACTCCTTGGAGCGCTTTAATTTACAAAGACCTATGCTATGTTGCATAAATGTTTTGTACCTTACCATCAATGGTAACTACCATGATAACATGTGCAATAATGAGAGCTCATTGGATGTTTACTCTTTTAATCATGCCATTTTGTGTTAATACAATCATTTGATCACAAACAACGACAAAAAAATATTTCTTTCCTAAACTGTGGATTACAGTCTAGAAGCATTCTTATACTCCAATCATTTGTTTATTCTACACCTTTGACATTAAACTCTTAACCCGCTTTTGATAACTCCAAACAGGCAAATTCTCTTCACGCGAATTTAACTTAGCACTGGCCAGCTAGCATCACCCAGGGCCCGTGGAGGACAATGAAGGTGTGCAGGTGAAACGCAGGAACGTGACGCTGTGGGGGAAAAGATTGGCCGTAAAAAAGGAGTTACGAATTGCGATTCAAAAAAGTTTCAATTATGCGATATTGGATACAAAACTGAAAATGATAAACCCCCTTAGGTCAAACTAGGAGCATTTTAACCACGGTTGGAAAAAATTATATTTCCATTGAGCGGAAAATCACGGAGAAAAACGATTTCAAATAAAGAAACGGACACACGACCTTAGCCAAATTATAGTAAAGATCAATAGAGGCCTTGTATAACATGAAAAGAATATATTTAGTAACAGAACAAAATGATCACAAACGTGTAACAGAAATGGTTGCAAACGAGATACAGTATTATCAACAGGCAAAGAAGTACGGAATAATATATAAAAACGCAATGTTGTGACTGTAATGAAATAGGAAGTCTTTGCTAAGGAGTTTTGCGCGAAATGACATTAATTTGATGTTTTATAATTTTATTGTAACTATATTATCATGACTATCATCAATTTTATCATCATTATTGTGTTAATCGGCACTATCATTATTATTACTTCATAATGATGACGATTATTACTTTAATCATCGTTGTCATTATTGTTATTATCATTGTTTTATTGCCAGCTACATAGTGATCATGATTTTCATTATGATTACATTGATAACAGTGATGATGATGATGATGATGATGATGATGATTATTATCATCATTATTGGATTATCATGATCCTTCTCACTCTCCAACATTCCTAGGTAAGCGTACATTATCATTCTGTAATATCAACATTGGAATGATCATAATGCTCATAATGAAGACAGTGATAAGGTTGGCATTAATGACTATTATTATTATCATTGCAATTATCACGACACTTCTCTCTCTGCTAAGTGAGCGCACGTTATCATTTTTTTTATTATCAGTCTTAAAGTGATCATAACTTTCATTCTAATGACGGTGATGTTGATGATTATTATGATGATTGTTATCATTATTATCAATGCGATTATCATCACCCTTCTTTATGCTAGACAAGCGCACATTATTTCATTTATTATCAGCATTATAGTAATCATACTCTTCATTATGATGACAGTGGTGATGATGATGATGAGGAGGAGGAGGAGGAGGAGGATGATGATGAGGAGGAGGAGGAGGAGTAGGAGGAGGAGGAGGAGGAGGAGGAGGAGGAGGGGGAGGAGAATTACCATTGCCATTGTTATTGTGATTTCCATGATCCTTTTTTTCTCTCTGCTTTATAGGTGAGCGCACATTATTATTTTTTATCATCAGCACTATAGTGACCATAATCATAATGATGATGGCAGTGATGATGATGAATATTATCGTTATCACTATTTATTGGATTAACATGACACTCCTCTCTCTCTCTCTCTCTCTCTCTCTCTCACTCTCCTCCCCTCCCTTTCTCTCTCTCCCCCCCCCTGTCTCTCTATCTCCCTCTCCTCCTCTCCCTCTCCCTCCCCCCTGCCTCTCTCTCCTCCTATCTCTCTCTGCTAGGTGAGCGCACAGGCTACATGTATCACCCTAACAGCCATGAGCGTAGACCGTTACCAGGCAATAGTCTACCCCTTGAAGTCACTGCGTAGCAGGACGCCGCAGGTGGCGCTGCTTGTCAGCCTCGGTATATGGACGTGTAAGTATGTACCTTCAACATCTGGAATCATTTTGACAATTTTAGGCATACATCCAGGAGTAGTGAGCATAGCGTGCTCCATCATGTAAAAGAATGAATCTGGAATTATTGTGGCAAACTAGTAATATCATGAACAGATCCACAGCTATTGAAAACTGATTCATGTTTTCGAGTGGGAATTTTGCCAAATCAATATCCCGTTTAACCTTCTCATAACCATTGCCTGCATGTACTGAGTGGGGAAACAGTATTTCGGAACCAATCACTGTAATCGCAGTCATTATTCTACATGTTCGTTCAAAAGTCTTCCCCCCCCCCCACGCTATACTGTAGGCCCTACATAGTTATACTAGGTGTTAAATTAATAGGGAGGTCATGAGTCACTTAAGTCCGTGTGTGTGTGTGTGCTATGCTAATAATCATCCCGTTTAGAGTGGCAGAAGAATATAAGACAAAATCTTTAATCAGTGCAATACTTTCATTGTTTGTTGTTGCACTTGAGAGAATCCGACTTTATTTCATGGCGAGGTTGATAAGCTAGACTTGTTACATGGCTTAGCTCATGTATATGATGTAGCCAAATCAATTTGAAGGCAGCATTGATGAGTATACAGATTTAGCCATTGACTTAGATTTGCATAGACAAATTTAAGATGTTCTACTTAATGTAGGGAGGAAAGCACGTCTTAGTACCTTGCTGATTTGAAGAAAGAAACGAGATAATAAAACATGATCTTATATTTCATAGTAATTGGTCATAAAATATTGCATTTCAGTTGTCCGTCAGCATCCTCTTGCAAAATAAAAAGAAACTAGCCAGTGTGAAAAAAGGAGAACGGTCAAAGCTTTGGAGTGTTTTGGAGAAACGGGCTCAATCAGCTCGCTATTTCAGTCACTGGAATTCCATTTCCATGCTTATTCGTATTCATTCTCATGCTCGCACTTCGAGTTACTTTCGCGTAAAGGGCCCAATCGATCCACACAACCAGTCAGACGTAATCGATCCCGCGTTGACCGGAATCGGGTAGTGATACAATCTGTGGTAGGGCGCAGTGCGTGAAATCGAGCGGAGCGGAGAAACGCTCGTTTAACTCGATAAAAAGCTCTTAATCGCTGCGATTTAGTCGCTTGCCCTAAACTGAATTCGCTCACGGGCCAGTTTTCATGTAACACTCTCACTATTCATCGTGCACATTGTTAATTGTTAATGTCAGGTACTCCTTTGATATTATTTTGATAATGTTGACAGGTTGATATCTGACTTTCTGACAACTATGAAAGAGGGGGTAAGCCTATAGGTACATGTTGATATCATGTAAACGGCGTGACGCTTTTATTACCACCCCCCCCCCCCCCCCCCAACCCCACCCCGGCCTGAACATACACACGTTCAAACGCAACATGAGAGGCACGCGGCAGGTATTGAGATGGTGAGCAAATCTAGCCAGTACCCCACCATTCTCACTCAGCACATAGTATGGCAAATGGTATACAGCAGCGTTAGCGCCATCTTTAATTGCATGAAGCTAGAAACAAGGGAATCTTCTGCGACAAAAAAAAAAATATGTCCTCTGCAATAGATAATTTTGGCACTGCATTGGAATTGCGTTCTCCGTGATGAATTAATTTAATTCAAACCTGTTTCTAGAATTATATGCAGCACCCCCCCCCCCCTCACAAAACGCACATACACACAGCCAGTGGAAATATTGTATCTGATTTTCTTGATTAGACCTTGAATTAGTGAATGTCTTTGAAGCTTTCTCAATGTTAAGGCTATTTTTGATAGGATGTCTATGTGATAGTATTAACGGTAATGAAATATTAGTTTTAGTAGTGGACGATGGTCATTTCAATATTGGTTGTATGTTAACGGTTATAGTAGGCCCTGATTGTGGTGTTACATGTAGATAGGTAATGTTGGTGGTGATAGTGGTAGTGATTGTAATGGGTCATGATCATACCTCTTCGCTCATGGCTCACAATTTCCATTATTTCCTATCAATCTTTTCAGCTTCTGCGTTGCTCGCGATCCCCGTGGCCGTCTACTTCGACGCCGTGTCTGACCCGAGCCAAGGCGACAGCGTCCGATGCGACGAGGTCTGGCCCAACGAGATGATGTTCCCCGGTTACGCTATCTACACTTTCCTGCTCGTCTACGTCATTCCGCTCAGCGTCATCAGCGTGTGCTACACCATAGTGCTGACCCGTCTCTGGAAGCAGATCCAACCATGCGAGGAGACGCGCTCTAACGCGCAAACGCGTTTTCTCAACCAGAAGCGGCGCATGACACGCATGGTCTTAGTCGTGATAATCGCCTTCGCTGTCTGCTGGCTTCCGTTGCATGTGATGAACTTGTGGCAGCGGCTGGACGCTCATTTTCCTCACAATGAACTCACCCTTGCGCTACACACCACTGCGTACTGCATGGCGTACGCGAACTCGTGCGTTAATCCATTTGTCTACGCTTTCGTCGGAGGTCGGTTCCGTGAGCGCGTACGCAAGGCGTTCCCTGCGTTGTCGAGTAGGAAGCGGTCGCACACGGACGCTCTCATTCTAGAAAATTTGGGTAAACACGATGAGATTCATGATGAGCAGAGACACACTCTTATAACGTCACACACCACTCAGAGAGACGCAGTATAAAGATGTACATACACAGTTACAGTCGATCGGTTTCCATGGAAAACATTGTTGATGTGATCATGACTTTACACAAATTAAACAAATCAAACAAATAGTTAACTATTCTGAGATGAACTGCGCATCCTCGCCCACCATGCATTAGTACGCGCAATTTATTTAGCCGTTACCTGTTGGTACATACCTACAGATAACGTATGGTAACAACTTATAAGTAATAACAGTTGCTATCACTTTCAAGCACAATATAATTCGCTTCACGATGTAGCATCTACTTTGCAAATCCGATTGAAACTGTTGGACTGTAGCAAACAAATAAGGAAATGTGGCAAAGAGGTAATTTTGGGGGCAAATAGAATGTTTATTTTATATCATTGCAATATTGATTGTAATGGGTGATTTATATGTATTTTGATAATCAATTATGTACAGAACGATGATTTTTACTTGAGTTGTGGTCCGTGGTGTGCAAGTTGTATGATATCAAAACATGAAGCTGTAAATCTCGAATCAATCTCCTTTTATAGGACGGTGATTCATGGCCAAGTAGATAGTGTGTATGTGTATGCAGTTGAGAAAAAAAAAATCAAGGCGTTTCCTCTGTATTGTACGAACGATTTTATGAATCTATGAAAACTAATAAGCGTCCCGAAGCCATGGCAAATGCCTACCCTCCCACCCCCTTCTTACTTTTTAACTTGATGGTGAATATCTAGAAACAGTAACGCCAGGACGTTTTCCATTAATATTCATCGTATTGTCATGTTTGTGTGGATACGCATCGAAACATGTGAGTTTCTTTAATGTGATAACATGGCGGAGGAAAATTCAACCCCAATGCTCGCAAGCAAGTTATCAATAATGCTGGTAAGTGTGCGCCAGTAATGCTGCGTACATCAAGTTCATTATATTAGTATGTTAATGTGTTGTACTTTACTGTTTTAATGTAGGAGACATATTATAATGCTGGTTATATGAGGCAAAACATATTGCTATGGCAATAAATGTTACTCTAAAAATACATATTTAATGTGTATGCTCATGGTTATGTATGTGAATGTAATAAAGCGAAGAAAAAATCTTGCTTATGTGCCGGGAGTAGTATGAGCTCCATAATTATTCAATCTATCCATACTACAACTTGCACTACCACTACTTCCACCACCACCACCACCACCACCACCACCACCACCACCACCACCCCATTATAGCCACCATTCAATCTAACCTTACTACAATTTGAACTACCATCAACCTCACCCAAAATATAACCAACATTCAATCCAACCATACAACCACAATCACCACCACCACCACCACCACCACCACCACCACCACCACCACCACCATCTATTTCTACTACCACTTGAAGTACCATCACCATCACCACCATTTAATCCAACCATACCACCCACCATTTTCACCACCACCATCGCTATAATCACCATGACTACCACCATCCAATCTAACCATCCTCCCACTTGCACCACCACCACTACCACCACGAGCATCACTCCCACTTTTACTACTAAGCCTACTACTACTACTACGACTACTTGTATTACTACTACTACTACTACTACTACAATTATTACTGTTATTATTACTACTATACTACTACTATTAATACTACAACTGCTGCTGCTACTTCTACTATTACTACTACTACTTCTACTACTACTACTACTTCTACTACTACTACTACTACCACTACCACTACTACTACTACTACTACTACTACTACTACTACTACTACTACTTGTATTACTACTACTACTACTACTACTACTACTACTACTACTACTACCACTACTACTACTACTACTACCACTACTACTACTACTATTAGAACTACTACTACTACTACAATTACTATCATTATTACTACTACTACTACTATTACTATTAATACTACAACTGCTGCTGCTACTACTACTATTACTACTACTACTACTACTACTACTACTACTACTACTACTAATACAACCACTACTACTACTACTACTACTACCACTACTACTACTACTACTACTACTACTACTACTACTACTACTAGTACAACCACTACTACTACTACTACTACTACTACTACTACTACTACTACTACTACTACCACCACCACTATTTCTACTACTTCTTCTACTGCTACTTCATGTACTTCTCCTTCGTCTTGTCCCGTTTCTTCTTTTTTTCTTACGACTACTACTAGCCTATTATGGCTTTTACTTATACTAATACTACTAATATTAGTAGAAGACTTAGCTAGTATAACAACTACTATTAATTCAAATACTTATGATAATGACTATCGGTTTATGCTGTTACTCTTACTCCAACTATAATCCTACTGCTGCTGCTAATGTTCGTAATTAGCTAACAATTATTACTGTTAGTAGTGCTACGACCTTTGCGGTTTCTGTTGCAGTACTCTTTTTACAAATACTACGAATATTTTTCCATACGATATTAATGATTATTAGAAGTATTTGCATTAATAATATTACCACGAATATTACCTTCTACGATGTACTGCTTTCAGGGCTATCATTCTTTATAGGAGTGCTGATATTATTACTACTGCTTATATTCTTAAAGTTACAATAGTACCGATAATACTACCTAGTAACCTACTACTACTACTACTACTACTACTACTACTACTACTTCTACTTCTACTACTACTAATACTCCTACTACCCCTACTACTACTACTACTACTACTACTACTACTACTACTACTACTACTGCTGCTGCTGCTGCTGTTACTACTTAAACTACCAATATAGTAATACGTTTAATACTACTAATCTAAAAAACAACTTATATTACCACTACTGATGTTACTGCCACTACTGCTATTCACTGTTGCGACGACGAGTGACCTGGTGATGCTGCCAACTGCAACCATCTACAGCTACACAGCTCGTTACAAACAGCCCCTACTAACATTATTATTACCATTAACAAATAAATATATTGCTAAAACTATCTACAATCAAGTATTATTCACCTAGATTTTAGTGAAAGGGCTTTCTGGGGTAATTTCAATTTACAAAGAAATTATAGGCATACACCCAGTAATAAGGATAGCGTTTTTCGTTCATTTACAGGATGGAGCACGCTATCCTTATTACTGGGTGTATGCCTAAAATTTCTTTGTAAATTCAAGTATTATTCATATCTTATTATTGC
>OZ022589.1:6849722-6883136 GCA_963669155.1 Arbacia lixula
AATACTTGTGTTTCACATTGCAACCCCGTTTTATGAATGATTTTAGTTTGCTAAGAGATTGCAATCAAGTTTAAGATTCGTGTATATTTCATTTTATCATTTCATTACCATTAGTAGTTCTAACGGGACTGGAAAACTTCCTTTATTGTATGACAATGTTGTTTTTAGCAATACGAGGCACTGCACATAAGTAGTTAATATTTGCATCATCCGTATAGTTTATCTATGAATGTTTACATTACGCTGGTTCAATGAGAGCATTAAAGGGTTGCTAAATTAGAAAAAATTAGTTCCCACTAATCGATGTGAAATTGTCCACGAATTTCACATCTGTTTGCCTCAATAAAATCTCATTTCGACAAAAATTTGAAGAAAAAAAAGACCGCACATCTCCAAGTGACGTCAGAAAAGTCAGTGCCGAGTCGAATGCATACAAGATGCCATAAAAGACTCCGCTGTTAAGCTTAGATTGTACGGAAGTCGACAATTAGAAATTAATATTTTATGATTGAATTAGCTCCTTAGATATATATCTTACAAGATGAATTCCATCTTTTACCACAAATTTACAGCGCTCGTGCGATTTTTGTAACTTTTGTGAAAGACTGTTCCGCAGTGTTCAATGTTATGATCGTAGACACAAAGCCTTTTTTCCATGTAACTGTAAAACTACACCGTGCTTATACATAGGCCAATCTAAGTTTAGCGGAGTCTTTTGTGACATTTTGCCTGCATTCGACTCGACTGACTGACGACGTCGACTGACTTTCCTGACGTCACTTGGAGGTGTGCATTTTTTTCAAATTTTCGTCGAAATGAGACGTTATTGCGGCAAACAAATGTGAAATTCTTTTTTTGTGGATAATTTTACACAGATTAGTGGGAACTATTTCTTTTTCTAATTTAGTAGCCCCTTAACTCTTTATATTCAAATTATGTATTTTAGCACTGGCTATATACTACATACACATTACGATGAGCAGTAGTCTGACTGCTATTCAAATGGTTAAGGATATATTTTCTAGAGAAATTAAGTAATTGACTATGAAATATTCATTCTAGCTATGTAGTTCTCTTCAAAAATGTGAAAATATGAAGAAGGAAAGTGTACCACAAAACATCATGTCCTTTGACATACACATTTAAGATTCATGTTGATGTGCTGAAATGTAAATCGAATACGGATTCGTGTTTTAATGGCAAAATGGCCATAGCCTGATAAAGAAATTTAATTTACAAACGATTCAGGTTTTTACCTGTCTTGTCAAGACAGTGGTGTATATCTAGATAATGTATTTGTTTTGAAATGATATTACAGTTAAACAAAATAATGAGTCATACCTCGGAGATTCAAGGTATTCAGACTGACAATTCTGCTTTATTTCCTGCTGTCATTTACTTGATATACTATAGGAAATGATAACTGACTTTCAAGAAAAAGAAAAGATCGTCTGCATTAAAATGATATATTTCTTGATACTCATCAACAGGTCAATTCAAGACGTTGTCAATGTCGTCAAGCGTGTGAAACTGAAGATTGCAGTCATCGATATGGAATACTTATGTTTGAAAAGGGGATGAAAAGAAACATATGGCAGAGACAAGAGAAAACAAAAGAGAGAAACAAATAGAGGGGAAGGATGTGAAGATGAAGAGAAATTGAGTGAGAGGTATGTACACAAGAATGATAATCTGGGAGTGTATATGAGAGAGCTAGATATAGAGAAAGAGGGGGTGATAGTGAGATCGAGAGATAAGGGGGTGGGGCGTGGGCGTTGTTATACAGAATACATTCTTCTTGGAATGTACTGAAATTAAATGGAATTACAATGTGTGTTCCCTTTTTTATGAAAAAATCACACCAGCCCTAATAAAGTTTGATAAACTCAATTCCAAAGTGACCGCAAAACCGGCGTATGATAGAGGAACATATTGATGTAAAGAAAAAAAAATATCGTTATGGATATTACATACCTACCAGAAAAGAATCTGGAGGGTGTAGGGAATTTCCCAATTTTTTTCTTTCATCAAAGCAAATAGTGGGTAAGTCTCGTTGCAACAACAAACTACATTGTTGGGGTCCATTATAGAAAGAGTTCAAACATGTACTGCATGAACGTACAAGGTCACCACTATATGTTTTACCATGAATAGATATCAGGAGTGTGTGGGTTTCTAAAAGGGAAAAATAAAAATAAAAAACACGCCTTAAGTTTCATTGTCTGTCGTTCAATTGTCCTTTTCTACAAACACCTCATCTGTGTGCAACTTGTTCTTCTTGTACTTGTTTTTGTTGGTGGTCTCTTTTCTTCATTCAGTCCCTTTTCGTGTTCTTCCGTGTCGTCATCCATCATGTGGCAGAAAAAAAAGAACGACAATAGCAAGAAATAGAGAGGGAGATGGCGGGAAAACAAACACATAGAAATGGGGTTAGAGTCGATGTGTGTGTGTGTGTGTGTGTGTGTATGTGTGTGTGTGAGAGAGAGAGAGCGAGAGAGAGAGATAGAGAGAGAGAGTCACGGAGAGGGACATGGGAGAAGCATAGGGGGAAGGCGAACGGGAGAAGATAAAATGGAGATGCATATTTCACATACATAGTGAGAGAGAGAGAGAGAGAGAGAGAGAGAGAGAGAGAGAAAGAAAGAAAGAGGAGAGAGAAAGAGAGGAGAGAGAGGGTGAGAGAGATGTGAGAGAGACAGAGAGAGATAGAGAGATAGAGAGAGAGAGAGAAAGAGAGAGAGAGAGTCGAAGTAAAAGAACAAAGGAGAGGGAGAGACAAAAATTCACATCTATATACATATAAATCTTCAACATTGAAAATTAAAATCATCGAAGCGTCAGATTTCAGCCAGATAAAAGAGAGAGAGAGAGAGAGAGAGAGAGAGAGAGAGAGGAAAAAACGAGATTGGGAATTGGAGGGGAATAGTTTGGCTATTGTGCCTATTGTGTCTATGATTATTATCTCGGTTCGGTTAACAGCATAAATGTCCCATTTCTCTCCAGTTTATTTGCGTTCCCAAACATCTCTCATGTACTCTGTATGAAGACTCCTGAATCAAAGTGCAATATATGGAATGCGGGTCATAAAATCCGTATCCGTGTTTGCATACCAAGGTTATGTGTATTCAATATGTGTTTAGTTGCTCTTTTATTAACACAAGACACCGGACGGATTTCATTTTGCTAGTCGTATTGAGTATTGGTATTGAGTTTTGTGAGTAAACGGTAGTCATAACAGAGACGGATTGAGTCCATGCTACCGGGAAAGCAGAAAAGAGGTACGTGATATTTAGAGAGCACCGTAAAACAAATGATTTGCTTTAGAACAAGACTTTACCACGATGACAGTGACGGGGTGTGTGTATGGTTTCCACAGAATAGCTTTGTAACGCGGTTTACACAAAATCAAACTATTACTTCATCTTCTCCAGGCTTACCGTCTGGCATGCTTGCTACGATTATCTTTCACTATTATATGTGTATGAGTTGGTGTCATTATAGTATAGTGGCCACAACGAGTTATAGATATAGTTTTCCCGCAGTAATGGTAAAAAAAAAAACAGTTACAGAGGCATTTGGAACACTGTAAACATGTGAAAGCGTTTACAGATTACCAGCCTATGCCGTCAGAGAAATATATTGTGGGAATCGTTCAAGTGTCTAATAAACGAATGCTAATTCCTCCAAAACGCAAGATTCGCCCATATGTATGAGGAGGTTTATTGCGGCGGCCATCTTTGTGGTCAACGACGATTGTCCCGAAATGCGGTGAATGACCATTAAATAGCGTAACCATGGTTACTTCTGAACTAAGAATCACGGCGAGACAAATCTGAAGATGATTTTATTCTGAAGTTGAAGTGAAAATAAGAGTCACACAGGAGAGTTGTTTTGATGATCATATCGCGTTGTATGCACGAAAGTTTAATCAGCGATCAGTACATTGTGTAATTGTTATTGCAGGCTTGATAATATCTGAAAGAAACATGCATATTCCGTATGTTTAGCATAAAACTTGCTACGTTCGTTTCAATATTGTTGTCATGCCAAAGCCAGCTTAGTTTCGCTTGGTATTATCTCGACATACATATGTATCTCTACCCCATGCCCCAAGTTCCGTTCTTCATAACTTGATGCAGAATTGTTTGGTGCATTTTCATATCTCATTAGGTCGCCAGTGAAACCCCATCTGCATTTGACCAATCTACGCCTTATATGGGTACGAGATTCTGAATGAAAGCCAGCAGAGATCCTTGATTAGCGTACCTGTTGGGAATGTTATCATGTAATCCACTGCTAGCATCTCTCCTACCATCGCGACCGGTCCATCGCCATTACCATCGCACCAAGATCTATCTCCAAGATCCTAATCCAGGACCCTCTCTCTCTGCATAACGCTACCTGACATGTACTATGTCTATCCTTATGATTGAGGAGAACGTCAACCGCACTGGATGGCGGATGGGCTATATTACCGTGTGCAATGTGACATTCGATGTCGTTCCGGGAGAGTACATCCTACACGACCAAGGCCCGCGGATCGTCCTCGGCATCCTCATCCTTCTCATCTTCATTCTCGGCGTCTTCGGGAATCTCTCCGTCATTCTGGCCGTGGCGCTGTCCAAGCGTCTCCAGACGATCACCAACGTCTTTGTCGTCAACCTTGCCGTAGCCGACCTTGTTACCAGCACCTTCCTGCCCGTGCACGCATCCACGCTGCTCAGCGGCAACGGGTGCTACATCCCCGACCTCCTCTGCAAGTTTGTCGCCGCCGTCTCGCTCACGACAATCTGCTGCAGCGTCGTCACATTGGCTATGATCGCCTTTAATCGGTTTCACGTCATCTACGGCGTGCTCAAACCTGAGCCCGTCTTCGTGAACGCCTTCCGCGTCCGAAACATTCTAATCATGGTCGCCTTCTCGTGGCTGTACCCTATTGTGCTGATGTGCATCATCATCCCCCTGGCTCCAGGCACTTTAGGCTACTCGCTTCAGTACAAGGTGTGTCTACAAAACTCGGATGAAGACTTCTCGGACTACCTGACGATCATCGCATGCCTTCTGGTTCAATTCCCCGCCTTCGTCGTCATCATCGTCTGCTACTCCATAGTATTCAAGATGTTCCGACGGCATCAAGACGAAATGAACTCAATGCTTGTACCATCCGTCAGATACCCGACAAGCTCAAGTGAGACTAATACGACCTTCGTGGAAGACAGCGTAGACGGTTGCGGACCCAAATCATCACACAGTGAAAACATACCCAGTCAGCCGGCCGTTCTCCATGATATAGGATCAATTGATGATCATACCTGCTCGAATGAGTGCGAGAAAAATGACATATCACCAACCAATGGGACATCGCCCGAACGCGACCCGACGTCTTTCGTCTCTACCGCAATCCATCCTGAAAACCCACCAGATAATCCGAACCACTTGTCGCCGGCGACGATGAAGTCTCTTCCGCGTTCCTCGTCCGAGGGCACTCTTCGAAGCGTCTCTTCCGATCTACGGCGGGAGCGATACAAGCAGCAGCTCAAGATCACCAAGAATCTCTTCATCGTCGTGTGCGTGTACACTATCTGTGTTATGCCGCCGGCGATCACGTACCTCATCCCATCCAGCGACCCCGCTGTGCCCTGGCTGACTGTGCTCTTCCTCTGTAATTCCTGCGCAAACCCCATCATCTACAGCCTGCGCCACCCAACTTTCAGCGAGGTTCTGACCAGCATGTTCAGGTGCAGGCTCCGGGACATCCCCCAGCCGTCCGGCCTTCTGAAGTGGGTCTATGACCACGGCCCGAAAGGGTGCTCATCGAAAGACAAATCCGGCGAATCCACAGCTTAACAGGGTTAGAATATAATGAAACTCGTTTACTGAAGATAACTTAGGATAATTAAGTGCCTATACTACTATCTTTCTGATCGTACTCTCTATATGAATGCCATTTGTTTGTTTCAAGAGCGAGACAGCTTGGGTTACTTGTAACCAGACAATTATCACTTAAACCAAATTAGAAAACTATATCCGATGAAATTATTCAAAATTTTCAGTGTATATTTCAGCACTACTTTATCTGTGCTTGATTTTACTACTTCCTTTTGTATAAGCAAGATTGGTGTATACCTACTATGCCTACGTAAGATTTCAGGGGGCGCTCAATGTCTGAATAGCATTTTATAAATATATATATATATATATATTGTATAATATATATTATACATAATATAAAGGGTTAAATTCTGTGTTTGTTATGAAATCCCCAAGAACATTCGGAACATTCACATGCACTACTTTTACTGGATAAGTTCCATATCATCTGAATTAAAGTGGAACTCCAGGCAAGAACGAACTGCGTTCAATGAAAGCACGTAGATAAGAGAAATAGACTTTACAATAATACATAAATTAGAGTACGAGTAATAAATAATTGAATATTGTATATATATTAAGATAATACGACCAGAAAGATAGTTTGGTCATAAGTCTGCAATCGCATAGCCCAACTTCCATCCTTTCAGCATGATCAGTTTGTATATTTATTTGATAAACCAACTGTCCTCTATTTTACCACGAAACGGGTTTCCTCATTATATATGTGTTGGCCAGATTTGCTTTGATAGTAACGTGCCTTCGTTAGACCCTTCACCTCTTGACATAAACCTGGTTGTGATAAAACACTTCTTCGATCAAGAATGGGACATCAACATAACCTTTCTATATTTTTCGGCAGTGTAGGCATGGTAAGTATTCGTCACGTTTGTTAATATTAATTGTAAAAGAGAAAGTTGTGTTTGGCGAAAAACGTCAAAGTTATGTACGTAACATTACAATAGTGTAAAATATCCAACCTCTACGACAATGGAATCTTAGGCTCCCTTTTATGTTTTCAATCTAAGGCCGACGTTATGTAAGAATACGACGCTTAAGAACATACCGGCAGTCGTTAATGTGAATCTAGTGTCTAAGGACTCGAATTTAAGTTCAACCCGACTTCAAATTACTGAGTTCAGTTCAGTTGTATTCCAACACAATTTTAAAAACAATAACATTGAAATACATACATCGAGAAAAAAACATGACAAAAATCGATTGAAACATAAACAGATTGAAACATTTATCAAACACATATAAGTAAATTAGTAGGCAGGAAGGCAATGCCTTGTTTAAAGCCCACCCCTCAGGGAAATAATCCATCTAGAAATATACAAAAACACACACCCACACGCACACACACATACACACAATTTGCCTATTTACTGATGAAATTAACAATTTGAGGGTTATAATCAGAGGATTCCAAAATAAAATGTTTACATTTCCTTTTAAATATGTTAATAGATGGGCTTTCTCTCATATTGTTAGGTATATTGTTCCAGACGACAGGACCTAAAACGAAAATTGACCTCTTAAAACTTGTCGTTTGGATTACTGGAAAGTGGTAGTTTAAAACATTTCTTGTTTGATAACTATGTACAAAGTTGTTAAGATTAAAATGGGGGTAGGGAGGAATTTGTTAAAGCATAAATACATAAAAATAGCAGTTTGAAATGAATTTTTATCATGCACATTTAAAATACCCAAGTGAGAAAATATCGGTGCAGTATGGGAATAGTAGCTTGAATGTGAAATATTTCGTACTGCTCGTTTTTGTAGTTGAATATTCTATCAATATTTTGCTTGCTGGTATTAAACCAAGATGTTATGCAATATTGTATATGAGGAGGGCAAAGTGTATTATATAAATAGTAGTAAGACATATGATGGTAAAAACTTCAACTTGTGTAATATACCGACGTTCTTAGCTAATCTATTGCACATAACACCAACTTCTTCATTCCATGAAAATTTTTCATCAATAATTAAACCTAGGAATTTTAGATTTGTCGCTCTTCTTTAATGTTAATTTGATGGCATTGCGGTTTACATGGTTATTTGTGAAAACGATGAAGTTAGTTTTTGTTTATATTTAATACAAGTTTATTATTGCATAGCCATTCATCTAGTTTGATTATTTCTGAATTAAGCCTAGCATTGAGGGTATCAATATTACTATTGGACATAAACATGCTGGTGTCATCGGCAAATTGTATGATATTCAAATGTTTTGAAATATTGCACGTATCATTTACATATAGAAGAAACAATAGTGGCCCTAGAATTGAACCCTGGGGCACTCCACATCTAACCGACGATTCACGTAAATCACAATTGTTCATACAAACATATTGCATACGGGTACTTAAGTAACTTTCCAACCAATTCAACAGAATACCCCGTACATGCCGTATTTGTATAGTTTATCAATCAAAATTGTATGACTTAAGGTATCAAATGCTTTACTTAAATTTAAGAATATACCAACCTTAACTTCTGTACTTTCAAACATATTCAACACACGGTACAGGAGTCGTTGCACTTGTGACAACTACCAAAATAAGGCGTTCGTGGTGGGTACGACATTTCTAGATAAGGTGACAATGGGGTACTGGTGATAAGTTGAATTGAATTAAAGAAGAAACTCAGGCACACTGATCAGTAAATATATGAGAAAAAATCAGACAATGGAACTTTAATGACCAAGCCCGAAATCTTGCCCTAGTGAACGAGGGATGCTTGGGGTAATGTCGTATGTATGAATGAAATGCACAACGACAAAGTCCGGAAAATATGCCATTGCAAGCCAAAAAGAATTAGTTGCCCATGAAAACTAATGACGATGTTTTGAATGCTAGGAAAAACTATAATTTTCACATTCAAATAACTTCCTTACGATAATCAGACCATGTACTTATTACAACGTGTGGGAGTCATTGTCATTCTTCTCGAACTTTTTGCTGATCTGGTTTTATGACTGTGTTCTATCTCTATTCAGTTCAACTTATTGTAAAGCTTCAATAAACATCCTTCATCCTATCTTGATCGTGCATAAATGTGGTAGCGTAACATTATTATATGGTGGCAGAAGTGGGGTTATTTGTACAATGTACATTATAACCAGAGTACATAATCATGAAGTCATAATCATTGATGACTATAATGATATCATGCTACCACTATGATGCACGATCAAGACAAGGTGTAATGATGAACTTTATACAGATAACATCTTTATTGGCGTACTCGGTGCTAAGAGCCCTAAACCAATCACACACCGTAACCAAAGGTAGCGGTACCACTACGCGTAAGTAAGTAGTCCGTCAATAACAACAATATACATCGTGTCACATCCCCTTCTCAAGCTTTAAATTTGAAAAGATGAATAATCTTATCTAAATTAAAAATTTCCTATAAAACGTACTTCAAGGGTTTTTAATACTTGCGATGTAATATTTTGAATCAACGTTTTGATTGTTTTGATTTTACCATCTCACATGGTGTTCTAACAAAACATTGTTACCATAGCAAATCAATGAGTGTGCATCTATATGCTCTCTAGACATGCCTACCTTAGCATAATAGGTAAACTTCCTTACTTTTGATCAACCTTGCAATATTGTAAGATACAAATTTATATGCTTAACTTCTCTCACATACAAGGTTTAACATTTGAGACGTTTTACGTTTACCGTCTTACCTCTGATTAAAAAATGAATCTAATTTCTAAAATCATTTCCACACCCTGGCTGCTGATGACGAGTGTGGATTTGGCTGCCTGATTTTCTTTCTTTTTGGTACTCCCTATCCAGGAGAGTATTCATATAGAGTACCTAAATGGTGTCGTTATTTGAGCATGTTTTCAAGACAATTGGCTCTAAACAAACTCGCTCCAGTGAGAGGTTTAGGGTTCCGATATTGTCTATCGGGCTAGTGTCGGGCATTCCCAATTACAGTCCCCGTTGTGATCACCGCTGCTTGCTCTACTCGCATTGTTTAGAGCCAGTTGTCTTGGCAATAAGGCTAAAATGTCGTTGGGTGCTCTGCAGTCTTTATGGTATTTTTTACATTAGGCATTGTATTGCCCTCCACTTGTTCAAAGATGTACGTGTCAGTATGCAACAGTCAACGCCGGTTGGTATATCGCATGGGTTGCTTGGGTTGAATTGTATAGTTTTTTTCTGTCAATTTATTGCTCGTCGCCCTTCCTTAAAGGGATAGTTCACCCTGAAGTTAAGTTAGTTTCGATAAAAGCAGAAACATGAAGTTACATATAAGTGAAGGTTTGACGAAAGTCCGTCAATGCATACGAAAGTTATGGTCTTTAAAATTTGATTTTGTGACGTATAGTCATTAACCATAACAGTGTATTCAGAACAGTTTGTGGTTTTTTTTCAGAATTGTTGTGCTTTTCAGAACTGTTGTGTATATCTCGCATTTGACGTCACAACATCAAAATTTCAAACATTTGTAACATTTTTATCCTTTGACGGATTTTCACCAAACCTTCACATTTATGTTTCTTTCGTATTTTTGCTTCCATTACAACCAACATGCTTTCAGGGTGGACTATCCTTTTTATAAGATGCGCTAACATAGCATAAATACCTGCTCTGTCAAATAATGACGTCGAAAATCTCAGATTGTTACTGCCCCAAATGGAATGGCACATCAACATTTGAGAATAACCAAACAAAAAGGGAAGAAGCCAACGCAGTCAATTCATTACAACTCGCATTATTACTAGGCTGGTGGGTATGTCTGTGTAGAGGTTATTGTAAGGACTATACCGTAGATGGCGTAAGACCTATTCCTTGGTAATAAGCGAGTTCATAGTTGCAATGTGCGCATGAGCAGATTATTACTGGCACGAATGACCTCGGGCCACTTGTCCCACTCACAGAGTAAAATGGAAATTCCATAGATAGTGGACCATGTTTATACCCATTGTAATGCATAATGACAACAGCGATTCAGCTCTGAGAAGGTAGTGAAAGAACATTCCACCATGTGCACCTGCTTCTATTTGCTGGTATGGGCACGCTGTAAAATAACACACCTACACAGCTTCATGATCAAATCCCTAGTCGTCCTTAATTCAGTGGAGTGTTCGAACATGATGTAACTATGAATTGGCATATATTTCCAGTTACATCTTACTACTTAAATAATGGATATTTGATAACTGAACTTGTTGTTACATCGCCTTCGTAAAATTATAATACTGCATGTGACAATGCTAACAGTTCATGATCACTATGGTTTCGTCTCACTCTACATTATAGGCAGGGAGGTTTTTGGTTTGCGTGTCTGAATCTCCAAGAAATATACATCGGAATGTATTTCGTACCACATTAAAGGGAAATATATAGATGCTTTTGTTACTTAATGAAGTAACATTTTTCTTATTTAATGTTTGTGAAGTGAAACTTCTCTGCAATTGAACAATAGCTCAATGCCACAGTGTTTATTGTATAATGCACATGTGTATGTATGTGTGTTCTTTTGTGCGTATAGTGTGTGTAT
This sequence comes from Arbacia lixula, assembly GCA_963669155.1. NCBI lineage: Eukaryota > Metazoa > Echinodermata > Echinoidea > Arbacioida > Arbaciidae > Arbacia > Arbacia lixula. The sequence goes on from OZ022589.1 coordinate 6,861,126, forward strand.
GTGTGAGCATACATAAATGTAACGAGCATAATTTTAACACCTGTATGGGCACTAACATGACTACAGCGTTTTAATAAATGTCAAAAAATTTCTACAATCATGACAATGCCTTGATGTCCCATGTTTGGCATAGACATTTGTAATCGCCCATTTCGTCTCTAGTAGCTTTGTTTTTTATCATTTTCCCGCAAATTTAGAAATAAGGCTAAGACTTCAAAAGATTGTTTTTTGTGTTCTTTCTTCAAAAATTGATAAGGAATAATTAAAAAATCATACATATAACATTCGTTTTACTTCCAAAATTGACTAATTTTCTCACTCTCCGACACCTTGTGCATTTGTGAGATTCAATCATTGTTAAAATGATATCTTAAACTGCCTGTTCGCGTGCGCTTGCGTTCAGTTGAAATACTTTAAATTAAAAAAAAACACAATTATACTTGTTTGCTGATGTCTGTTATACTTACACAAGTATTGATTCCATTAACAAAACTGGACAAGCGAAACGAGACTCTACATTTCTTTTGTTCTCTCTTAGAAGATGTTACCACACAATCGTGTCCGTAAATGTTAAAATACCTGAAAAGAACATAACTTCTTGGCGGGGTTGAGCATGGGTTCAAAGAAAGACAGTTTATTCATATCCTTCAACATTATCCTTGAGGTGTGTGTATGTGTGTGTGTGTGTGTGTGTGTGTGTGTGTGTGTGTGTGTGTGTGTGCGTGCGCGCGCATGCATGCGTGTGAGCATGTATGAATGTGTTGGTTACGTGTATGATGCGTGTATGTGTGTGTGTGTACGTATACCTGCATACATTTTATCCAAACGTAATGATTAAAGTTATTATGATCCCGCAATAATCCCTTTGCTTCAATATCCAAACTGGTTGTTTTGGGGAAACCATAATTATTCAAAGTCTCATCAAATAGTTATTTATTCTATTGTGCTCCAACAAAGGAAAATATGAATTGAAATATGCGGAACAATAATTGACCTCACGCAAAGTCCATGTACTGTTATTTGGGCCACGACAATGGAATATATGCAAGTGGATTAAACAATGAATCTATAGACGTATTCATTCAATCGGCCGTTTTCATGGATGACGTCATTAGCAGGGGGAATCCCCCTGTTTGAAATTGATCAAACTCAAATGTGCACGATGGTACCGGGTGCGGGCTGACACAAGAATGAATACAGGGTGTATAAAAAAAAGGGGTGGTGGTGGTAGAGGGTGTACTTGAACATGTATGGGGTCGTATGGGGCAGGGGAGAGGGTGGGCAAACCTTACTCCCGAACCTCGTCCCAAACATGTCCCCTCTCACTTTCCCTAATAAATTTATGATAATGCTTAACAGCCCATAACGTATTAGCTCTAAATTATGACGATGGAAAAAGATGTACTATCATTCTATAACAGGCTTAAAACGATCGATCTTTTATGATTTGAAATAGGTTATAGCATTGTCCTGAATTTGTAAGCAGTTTATACAGTAGTCTGTGAATTCCCCCCCCCCCCCTCTCACGATAATATGGTATACAACTATTATATGGGTCAGCTGCTATGACACGGTAAATCTAGTACGAAGGGGGATCGAAATTACCGTTACCTGATAGTGCCGAGACTAAAGCCATGTTAGCTGAGTTATGGTCATTTCAACCAATGAGGTACTAGATTTACCATTTTATAGCAACCAATTGGTCATTTGTTGTTCTTTTATATCACTCATTAGCAATGTACAAAATATATGACATCATTGAACAGTAAGGAGCTTCATGTAGCGAAAGGTGCATGAACTACCGTATCAATTCAACAACTTAGAGGTAACCTATTTTCCGTTTGACAAGATGGAGAAAAGGACCTGTGCTTTTCACCCCCTCCCCTTCCCCTTACATTAGTAGAAAATCAACGTTGGACTAACCTTATTTAGGATGAGTCTAACAAATACTTGAGATGTTAGTCTATCCTAGTACCGGTAGATGTTGTCTATTAAAGATGTTTACACATCAGGATTGCCCTGCGCCGTCGGGGAAAATGTTGTACCAGTGGCCGTTGTAATGATGCTATTTTGTGTTCAGCTACTATATTTAACTTCGGGTAACGCACATACAACCATGAATTAGTTTTGTTGGATATATCAAAATAGTGAGGTCATTCAAATATTAACACATGAAAGTACATGAGGTAAACTGGGCATAAGTGACGTGATAATGCAAACATACAATATCATTCTGCTCATGGAAAATGAATGAATCCCTCGCACTGTTAGAAGTCATCTGGTTATTTACCCTTCACGGTGGGTGAGCTTTCGGAATGTGTCATCGTTTTGTCAATATGACGTCGGCAAACGAATTCTGAATACTACCACCGCCAGCGCGACTCGCATGGCTTACCGACTTTGCAAAGACAATCTCAAACAGTGTTTGGATACGCGTACCATTTTCATTTCCACTTTATGACCTGTACTTACGGGATTTACAGCTTGTGTTCTTGTTTTTTTCGTATCATGAAGATGCACAGCGAACTGGTAGGGGGGAAAGAGCCGTTTAAATGTCATAGCCGCGCCTTCTACCGCATTACAAACTTAAATAACATTTAGAAAACGGAACTGCCGATGTTGATGTTGATTCTTGTTTTGGTGATCTATACCTATGATCTGAGGAGGAATTCGTGCGTATGCAGTCAGCAATAAGGCGTTCTCACTTTCGGAATTATCATCAGTCATATCGTTAGCAGCTTCGTGCACTGTGGCGCTGGTAAATATTGGCAATGTGTTCATTTATGTGGATTCGTGGATTTATTGAATCTGTCTGAACGAACCTATGCTGCTAACGCTTGGCTCATCGACAACACGTACATCCTATCATACGTGCTTCATTAATGAATTGCGGTAGGCGAATTGTTCGAGTCAATGTATATTTTGGATAGGCTAATATAATTTGAGCGTTATTGCAACCACTATGTGATCATAACCACTGGTAAAGTTTGATTTGATTTGAATTAATATAATTAGTTCTAGAAGAAGAAGAAGAAGAAGAAGAAGAAGAAGAAGAAGAAGAAGAAGAAGAAGAAGAAGAAGAAGAAGAAGAAGAAGAAGAAGGAGAAGAAGAAGAAGAAGAAGAAGAAGAAGAAGAAGAAGAAGAAGAAGAAGGAGAAGAAGAAGAAGAAGAAGAAGAAGAAACGAAGGAATCAAGCAGGGAAAAGAGAGAAAAAGGAAGTTATAGAAGAAGGGGATAAGTTTCCCAGTATAAGATTACCAACAAAACGTCATCATAAAAGCCACCACTCGTATTACGCCTAAAAGTGCTATCCTTTAAATCAAATATTCAATCTTGATTTTTACAAAGATGATGCACATAATAATAGAAGTTTGTTCTGCAGGACGTGTTTGATGAACAATGGGCTGCGGTATTATATTTATATTATATATTATATTTATATCCTTGTTTTAATTACACTCATGTATTTCATGTTGTTTCTATGTTTTGTACAGTAAATTCTTACTGGTGTATTTTCTTTTGAATTGATGTGTGATATCATTTGGTTCTTATGTCTTGTTAGGATGTTCAAATGAAAGGCGTCAGTGTTAGCAATTTTGTGACAAGTGGGCCTAACCTGCATTTGTATATTTAAATGAATAAGTTATTAATACATACATAAAATAATAAAAATTGTTACTTCTTCTTCTACTACTACTACTACTACTACTACTACTACTACTACTACTACTACTACTACTACTACTACTTCTACTACTTCCACTATTTCTACTGCTACTAATACTACTACCACTACTACTACTACTACTACTACTACTACTACTACTACTACTACTACTACTTCTACTACTTCCACTATTTCTACTGCTACTAATACTACTACCACTACTACTACTACTACTACTACTACTACTACTACTACTACTACTACTACTACTTCTACTACTTCCACTATTTCTACTGCTACTAATACTACTACCACTACTACTACTACTACTACTACTACTACTACTACTACTACTACTACTACTACTGCTGCTGCTACTACTGGTGATGATATTTCTATTCAGTGTAGTTATTGCTATGTGCAGTACATATTCACGGTTCCTGTACAGTACATATGAATCAAAATCATACTCGAGGAACAAAGGGATATTGCTATCTAAGTTGACATCAGCTCAATGTCGGTGTTTTTATGGGACATAAAAGCATTGTCATGATTGTTGAATAATTTTGACATTCCACAGCACGCTTTTTCCATGCAGACGTCTGAATATATTATTCTCGAGTTTCTTTTTCTTTCATAGAGTAACGCAGAATTTGCATGTAGAGTTTCTTTATTCTGAGGAGACCTGGAGGCTTTGGAGACCGCTTTGGGGGGTTTTCTTTGACACGGACGCATTTTGTAAATCCCCCCCCCCCCCCACCCCTCCTTCTCTCTCTGGTTGGAGAGTCGGTCGGTCCTGTCTTCTTGGACGTCTAAATCTTCACTTTCCTCTGCCTTCCCCTTCCGAGTTTTGCATTTGCCATCCAGCTTTTCATCCATGCCTTTCCCTTCCTTGGATGGCATGTTACAGTTGAATTGCATTTGAAATCACTTTTAAATGTACCGTGTGTACTCCGCTCAGAAAATGATTTTCCAGACCTACAGTTGGTCGAAGGTATGGCCGTGGACCCTACCACGAAGGTCCATGGTATGACCATGTCGAGTGGTCACGTGGCGCCTCCGTACCCCAGTTTAAACGCATCGTACTGTAGCCATCATGTGGCCTTCGTGTGTCCTCAAGGTAATCCTTCTCAGTCTATTATGGAAGTTATTCTCATTGTATTGATATGGACTTGGTACTGAGATGGTTAATCTTCGTGTTGCCTTCGTGAGTTGTTCGGGTGCCATCGTATGACCTCATGTGTGCATCGTAACCGCTTCAGCTATTGATTGACCAAGTTCGGGGTTATTTTCGCACGACATTCCAACTTCCATAATATGACCATCGTGTGACAACTTCATAACAGAGGGATTTTCACAATATCATATCATAGTACGTACAATTCAACTACATCATGACTTACAAAAAAAAATCAACGCATATCAAAGCATCAGCGGAGAACGTGAATAAAAGATTACTAACAAGCCTATTACAACTGAACGTTGTTATTGTACGTGCAGTTGGATTAATGCAGTACATTTCAGAAGAATGTTTACCAACAAGAGTCCAAGTATAGTTAAAATCATTACCATGAGTGTTATTAATGTGTAGGGCTTGTTTTTCAAATGAGCTACTACGTTAAATTCCTGGTTGGCTGGATTGATTGGAAGTTCGTGGACTGGAACGAAGTCAACAGATTTCCATGCCGACCGAATGATCAGAAATCATCCCATTTACCCAAAATTATTCAGAAGAAAGGACAATAAAATCAGTTTATACGGGTTGCCATGGGGCGTGAAAACATCCGAGTCGTACGGAATGAGTTTGGGATACAATCGAAACAAAGGCACTGGGAGATGTGTCGACAGATAGAAACATAAAATCACATTACCCATCAGTACAGTGTACTTCCCAAATGCGGTATGATGATGTTGTTGGAGTTATTAATGCTCAGAAAGCATTTACCGGGCGGGCATTTTGGAAGTCGAATTGATTCGTAAAATTGTTTATAATCTGTATACTCAAACACTGTATTACTACGTACTCGTTACATACAAGGTATACTATATATGATGTTTATATGGTAAAAGCTATACAATGACATGATACATTTACATAAAGTGTTTTTGGTTACGTACTACCTTCTCTACACTATGGAAACACGGACCAGTTTTCTACTCTACACGAACACGGCTTAGTCTGTTTTATCTAGACCCTATTCGTGACGGTTGTGGTTGCAGTGCAAAGGCAAGAGATTGGCCACATATCACAGTCTAGAATCTAGACTACTAAGGCATAAGCTTTAAAACAACGCACGAGTAAGGTATTTCAAATCTTTTGTGATATTGGATCATTATAAGACATATACTCTATCAGTGTGATATAAAGGGCATCTCAAAGAAACATCGTTTTTGATGTTCAGGAAGAATACAGATTTTTACAAAATTATGTTACATCGACATCAACGTCAAAGACCGGTATTACAGATGCAATGGTCTCGAAATATTGACACATGCAACTCACTGTACACATGATATGTTTGCTATAAATGTCCATGGTTGTCTATAAATTAACTTAGAAATTTGTTCAGCACAGGGCTACTTTGGAAAGCAGTCCTCGATACTGAAAGGACTACCCTGTCTAAATAAAACGTGATATAAAAATTGAAAAAATTAATGAATTAATTAATACAATTTCCGTTTATCCATTTCGATCGTTTTACTTCATTCCATTTGTTATCACCTTTTTTTGCGCAGATACTAGATAAAATGGACAGCATTCACTGGCGACGAATGAGTAATATCGAGAGCAAATAAGTGGCAACAAAACACTCTTAGTGAACGAGCCTGTATCACAGCAGTATCCAGTATCATAACACCCAACTACATTACGACCAATGGCATCAGCTAGCGGGCCAAGTATTGTTGACGTCACAGATAGTTTAGTTGAATTTGAAAAAGAGAGCGGACACGTTACTACAGTGACAACGCCAAACGCACACAATATAGACGACGACGACCGAGACAATTACGACGACGACGATGAAGACGACGATGATGAGGGCGAAGTGCATGAAAGACTTCATGATTTTTCGGATGGTTACACCGCGACGTCGAATTCCTACGGCGACAGCGGTGGTCGACAAAGTGGTCGACACGGAGCGAGGCCGATGTTCGTTCACAGCTACAGCGTGCCGACAACGGCGTTGAGGTCATGGGCGAACAGGATGTTTGCCACTGCTAACATCGACATGCTTCTCAGGGTAAGATTATCATCCACACGTATGCCCTGTTCCCCTCCAGGGGATGGCATATAGGTTTTCAGTTATTGTAACTTCCCATTAAAAGCAACTCCCATGGCAACAGGTGCAATACTGAGAGTTCATTGGCTGTTGCCGTGGTAGTTACCATTGATGGTAAGTTACAATATCATTGAAAACTTATATGCAACATGGCCATGTGTCAGGCAAAATAGCGATTGGTGCGAGTGTGAATGGTACTCGTGCATAGGGTTACAGTTGTAAACAGTATAGACGCCATAAGATAGTAGTCATGGTGAATGTCTGTGGATATATGACCATATGCTCAGACTATGCTTCCAAGTTCATACGTGTAGAGGAACGTGTGTGAAATAACTTTTAATACGTACTTAATTCCCCTTGCATGCATGTCATAAGAACAACATATGAACATGAATACAATGAAAAGAAAAGAAATTAGCTAGTTCTTTCTGTGGTAGCGGAGCTCATTGAGAGGGCGGTGATTAGAGAGGGTGGGGGAAGGAAGAAATGTTGAGATCACGAAGGGTGATGGAAGGGAAAGGCGAAAGGAGGTACAGAGGGGTGGACGAGACAGAATGAGAGGAGGAAAGAAATAGGGGGCAATTACAAGGAAGAAATTGTCATAATATGTGATTAATTTTGGCGTCTCATAGATGTTTCCGATTTGAAAGAGGGTGTCAAACTCCAAATGACTAATAAATTCGTTATTGCCTATTCGATTTTGCTCAATTCTCTGCTTCATAATTTGTATACCCTCTTTTGAATGCAGATTATATTTTAAGCTGAGCAATTCCTTGTGCATGTTGAAAGATGTGTCTTTCTGCTTCATAAATTGTCCTCCTTCTTTGGAGTGCAAATTATATTTTTGGGTGGACAGCTCCTTTAAAGATTTGTCTTTCTGCTTCATAAACGGCTCTTCGTCTTTTGAAGGAAAATTATATTTTAGGGTAGACAACTCCTTTCACTCTCTCGTTATCATTGACATGAAGATGTGTAGTAAGTTAATGGGGTTTTCAAGGCATGTTAATGTAACGGTTAACTCTCTCATTTCAATTGCCATAATATGTGTAGTAAGTTAATGGGGTTGTCAAGGCCTGGTCGTCTCGATGGAAGTATAATCAGTGAGTAATTATACAAAAAATAAAATGAATTGAGGGACAGGATTATTCTTTATGATAGAGTTTCCCTCTCCCAATACGTAATTGGCCCTTTTCTAATTTGACTTACTGTAGAATTGATGTCACAAAAAACGGGTGACTTTTGAAGGAAATGCGGCAAAGGTGAATGGAAGTCAGAGATTGTCACGATGGAAGGATAAAGGTTAACTCTCTCATTACCATTGGCATAATATGTGTAGTAAGTTAATGGGGCTGTCAAGTCCTGGTAATGTAACGATGAACTCTCTCATTACCATTGGCATGAAGATGTTTAGTAACTTAATAGGGTTTTCAAGGCCCGGTAATGTGAGGGTTAAAGATGCGTCTTTCTATTTCCTGCCACATCCTAGAACACTTCCCTCCTACACATGAGCTGCTCCTTACTCCTGGTGCTGATGGGTACTGTCGGCATCCTGGCAAAGAGCTTCTCCTCCTATGTGGCCATTCCCATCTGGTGTCCCGTCTTGGTGAGTCACTTTGAGAACTTGTGGAAATGTCTTAAGAAAAAAAAAATGTTTGTAATGTTTGTACTTCTTGAGGTGCAACAGTTTCATGTATTATTCATATGTCTGATTTACTGGAGAAGGGCATTGGGAAACAAGTAAGGGGCGAAGAAGAATAAAAACAATAACAAGGGGAAATTAGAAAAAGAAAGGAGAGATAAAATAGCAGAGCAGTAATAGGAAGAAGAACGAGAAGAACAAGAAGATCAACGACAACAACGACAACAACAACACCAAGAACAAGAAGGAGAGGAAAGATAAGAAAGAGAGGGAGAAGTACATGTAGGAGTAAACTTTAAGAAAATGAGAAGGAGACAAAGAATAAGGAGGTGGGAAAGGAGGAGGAGGAGGAGGATGGGGAAGCACAGTAATAAAGTAAAGCTATATTACTCCATGCACACCTCCTTTATTATAAAAAAACTGCCGTATTCAAATATAATTGATTACAATTAATATTTTTATCAATATCTCAAATCTCCCTAGGTCTGCATTCCTACTAGTATATCAGGATTCAGGACACGAAAGCAGTTACGCAGTCGCAATCTGTGGCGGATGGTAAGTTATCCCCTTTACTCCTGCATTCCACCAAAAACACATAACTTGTGTATTAATGGTCGCAGAGCGATGAAGGTTGCTTTAAAAGCAGGATAGCCCCTTTTCAGATCAAATAAATACAACTTTCGTTAAATAATAATAATAATGATAAAAAAACAACTTGTGTATTAATGGTCGCAGAACGATGAAGGTTGCTTTAAAAGCAGGATAGCCCCTTTTCAGATCAAATAAATACAACTTTCGTTAAATAATAATAATGATGATAAAGAAACACCTAAGATGAAATAAATGCTCAGATAAATACTCAGATCATGGACCCTACAACGAGTAGAGTCCATGTTAACATCTTCCCTCCCAGTGATAGAGCTGGAAACTGACTTTGAACGAAAATATAGCGATCGCTAGATTTTGAAGAGGTTTCCGACGGATCGTCCATAACCTCTGTGGTTCTTGTAGCATAAAGGCCGGGACCGCCAAATCGTGGTACATTGGGGTGAGATAGAGAGAGAAAAGAGAGAGGAATAGAGAAAGAGGGATAGAGGGAAATGGAGAGACGGAGAGAAAGAAAGAGAGGGAGAGGAAGAGGTAGCGAGGGGGAAGGGAGGGGTGGCAATTAGATAAAGAGCCTGTCAACATAATCAGGTTTGTCTTTCTTTATGTCTTCAGTAAAAGTTTCTCAATATCGTTTCAAAAGGTATCATACTAAAGCCTAATACTTTACATGCCAGAGCCCTTCATTCACAGAGTTTGGCAAACTCGGTTCTAGAGGGGTTTTTTTTTCAAAAGAGGCAATATGGCGCATACGTTGTAGTTATCTCCTTGCCCAGCAAAGCAACACGCGCCATGTTCCTCCCAATTTGAAACCAACTTGGCCAAATTCTGTATAGCAAGAGCTCCGTTACATGCTAATGATCGAACCACTTGATTTTTTTGTTAAAACATAATTTATCTTTGCAGGTACGACAATTAGCAGTACTCTCAGGCCTATCGGCAACACTGTCTTTCATCTTCGTCTTCGTGTACATCTCCTTCGTCCATTTTGAAGGGCAGCTCAAAATATCGTGTATGCCAACCCCGTATGTCACTACAGATTACTACTGTAAAGAAACGGTAATGACTCATTAATTCATTTATATATTTATCTCTTCAACATCTTTATTCGGGATGATAAGATCAGTAAAAACTGTTTGACATCATGGTCCTAGGAGATATCAACAATCATGATAACTGAATTGATATTGATAATCCAAATTATGGCAATGTTGATCCTAATGATAAAAATAATAGTGATAATTTATAACAACAATGATGAGTAATTATAATTATGATAGCAACACTACTAATATAAAAATTAACAAAATGCAGTAATTACACTAATGGTAATGATACTACTACTGTAAATTTTAATAATTGTAACGATGAGATTATCATTATCATGAACATAACAGTGATGATAGCCATGATTATCATAATCTAGTTATCCCCATTGTCTAGATAAATTCAGATATAAATTGCAATTGCCTCACATCCCGTTCACATAAATCAAGATTGCCCAATTATACCATCGTCAAATTTTCAATGTGTTACCTTTTCTTTATGTTATCATAATCTAGTTATCCCCATTGTCTAGATAAATTCAGATATAAATTGCAATTGCCTCACATCCCGTTCACATATTCAAGATTGCCCAACTATACCATCGTCGAATTTTCATTGTGTTACCTTTTCTTTATGTTGTCGTTCTCGTGATAACTCGAAAATATCATTGTTTGCCGCAAGTATACAAGTATACAGAATACAAGTACACTTCGTACTTATTTTGCTGTTTTTCAATTTAGCTTTGTTGATTTTCCATTACTGTACCGCATACACCCAAAACGTGAATTCCGTGCCAAAGTGTTAATTTTATCTTGTACATGACCAATACATGTTTAAATGTTGAATGTTAAATCTTGCGATACTTAAACAAAGTACTTGATTTCAATGTTTGATTGATCTATGATTTTTGATGATTTCTTCATGATATTTGTTAATCAAATCCCAATCCGCTCATTCCCCAGGCTCACAGAGTGCTGATCAACGCCCTGGATGTGCTCCTATTCCTCATCGAGTTGCTGACGTCATTGGTGAGCCTCGTCGTGTGCTACGTCGTACGGGCAGGAGATACCAGAGCTGCGTCTGACTCAGAGAAGGTACCCATATCCCCTTAACCCTTTGAGGGACAGGCAAAATCCTGCTCAAGGGGATTTGTGTGTATTACTTGAGAAAAAAAGCATGAATGGCGCAAAAAAAGTTAATCAACCTTAAAGTCAAGTTGGTTTTGATAAAAGCAGAAACATGAAAAAAAAACATAATAAGTGAAAGGTTTCATGAAAATCCGTTAAAAGGACAACAAAGTTACGATTTTGTTTAATATTTGATTTTGTGGCGTCACTTAAGAGATGCTCTCTCTCTCTCTCTCTCTCTTTCAAATGTTGTGTATTATTTTTTTTTCAATTTTCTTAAAAGATTACGCACCATTTTACTTGTGAATTTGATATATCAGTAGACACACGTCTAACTTGTCTAACACGTCTAACTATGAAGAAGATTCATTCCTTCATCAAAAAAAAGAAAAGGAACAATTCATGGAATCATATCATACAACCCATGGGAGACACCTCGCACGTGACGTCACAACATTAAAATGCAAACAGATAACTTTCTTTACCTTTCACGGATTTGTTTAAATCTTCACTAATGTGCCTTTTTACATTTATGTTTTTTATCAAGCTGACTTGATTTCAGATTTGACTTTCCATTTAACTCTTTCCATTTCAATGATGCATGTTGGCATAATATGTTTGATAATACACACACATCATACAACCAGCAGTTCGTCTGACACACAAAAGGTTAACGCCCTCCTTGTCTGACTTGCTGTTTGGTGACGTCAGAGTGCAATGGAGTCAAATTGCCTGAATGGTAATATTTAGTTCAATGCAACTGCATTGCACGTTAGAAAGCAAAGCCGTTGGATAGTAGTTTTAGCGAATATCATGTGACACGCTGTTGACCAATAGGATGACAAGATTCGGAGAAGCTTTTAATCCATTCAGTAGCATGTCATATGACGCTCTGTAGGACTTGTGTATATTCATGTGGAAATGATTTACATTGTTCGTCATCAGGGTTTCCAAAATGCAGCTCGTATCGATTGTTACGGTTGACCTATACAATTCAGACACAATAAAAGGACATAAGATAAATTTGGATATGCTTCTCTAATCTCTTGCTAACCCTCAGCTCATCTCTGAGTCCAGCATGTCATACAAGAGGCTATCCAAGGAGACGTCGCTCGACTACGCCGACGATCTTTCTCATCCTCTGGTCGCTAACGAATACGCCGGCAGGAGTATGAACGGACGAAGCATCAGTGCGCCAGCTATCGTTGGCGTCCGTATAGCGGAGGAATGACATGTGTAACTGGTAACTGCGAAACTATGCGTGATTGGGTCATATACGTTTATTGTTGTTCGTAATTGTCTAAATTGCAAGTGATCAAACGCTTGCCCGCGAGTTACCATGACAACAACATGACAGGATACAATGCAACTACATGCGTCAACGACAATTTAGTTCTTTTTCCACAGGTTTATCCGAAACGATGGATACACCTCGCTTCAGCATAATGTTATTATTTTCATTACGGTGAATTATATGGCGAATCGTAGTCGTTGGGATATTTTGCCATATTCTGTCCAATTGCATATGTTTATGCCGAACTACAGAAATAGATTTGCACACATACTAGTGTCATGTATAACTGTAGCTCTCTGAAAGGTTGCATGGACCCTAGCTTAGTACCCCTCACGGTAAATATTTGTTTTACAATGAAAAGTCCAGGAAATTATTGAAAACATAATGATATGCGAATTTGTAGTCAGAGCAGAGACTCCAGGAAAAGTGAGTGCAACAGTAAAGTTAACACTGCAAGAACAGATATCTTCGTTATTTATTTATTTATTTTTTTTTATTTATTTATCATTATTATATTTTTTTTTTTTGGGGGGGGGGGTGTAAAGCACATATGATTAGAATTTGTGTCAAAAAAAATGAAAATCTATGTGCATACCAGTTTTCAATCCATCAAATTGATGTACATTTTCGACTGTGTTTTTGTTGTTAAATGACGTAAATATACAATTATTTGATTATAATTTGTGCCAAAATGAAATCTAGACCTAATCCATAAATGAGTCTACCCGATACAATTTTGTTTGTTATCATTTCGCTTAAATAATGCATATTCCAAAATGATGTTTTGTTTGTCACTGAGCTGTTTATGCCATTTGTTAGTATTCATGTAAACCATGTTGTGTTTAATGTCGAAATGTCAAAGCGGGGCCCCCTGGTAGAACAACGTTTAACCACTGAAGGAGCTACCCTGCGTAAATAATAATAAGGAATAGATAAATAGAAAAAATGAAATGGTTTCGAAGCAATCAGTTGAATATGATTAGCACTAAAATGTTTTTGTTGGAAAAGGATGTATTATTTGCTGTCAGCCCAATGAATACAACAATACTAGAGAAGAAAAACAAATGTCCAGGCACTGTTCGCATCGGAGCGGTGGTATCTAAACAATTTGTATAATTTTCAAAATAATTTTCAAACAACATTATGGTTACTCATTTTAGCCCTTCTTATAACGGTATCAACGTGCGAGATGTTTATCACTCTATCGAATACCATTCATTCCAATATTCTAAAAGGCATTTATATTTCAAAAAGATTTGGAAGGTTCAATCAGACGGAAATAATGTCCTAATCGTTTATATAGAGTATTTTCTTTTGCACGCGGTACTTGGGTATGAACGAGTCTTATCCTTCCATGGGTGTGTTTCACCAAGCTGTTCGTAAGTTACGAACGACTTTACGAACAACTGGTTATCCCTTCTTGTGCTAAATCAGATTCTCAATGAACAAAGTGTAGTATCGCATTTAGCACAAGAAGGGATCACCAGTCGTTCGTAAAGTCGTTCGTAATTTACGAACATCTTGGTGAAACACCCCTGTTACACCCACAAATGTAATAATCGCCCACAAATGTAATAACGCCCACAAATGTAATAACACTTTACCCACAAATGTAACAACGCCCACAAATGTAATAACACTTTACCCACAAATGTAATAATTTCACCCACAAATGTAATAATGCACTTTACCCACAAATGTAATAATTTTGAACCACCCACAAATGTAATAATCACTTTACCCACAAATGTAATAATTTTTAGGGGACATTTTGTCGAATTTCTTCAAAACTGAAACCCTGTACTGATGCATTGGTATAGCGCGCAGTCTTTATTCCAGACCCAATTATAGGCCAAATCACCTTATCTCTGTTGAATAACGTGAGAATGGAGCCTAGTCTTTCCTCCAGACCCGAAAATTTCAAAAATAAGAACGTAGTCTTTTTTCCAGACCCAATTATTTCATTTTTGGAATCTTCAAAACCAGGGCCCGATCGTCTTATTTTTGGGGCATAACATGAGAATCGAGTGTAGTCTCTCCTCCAGACCCGATGATTTAAGAAAAAAAAAAGCGTAGTCTTTTTCCAGACCCAATTTTTTCATTTTTTTTAATCTTCAAAACCAAGGCCCGATCATCTTATTCCTGAGGGATAACCTGAGAATCGAGTCTAGTCTTTCCTCTAAACCCGATTATTTAAAATATGAGAGCCTAGGCTTTTCTCCAGACCCTTTTCATTCAATTTTTTAAATCTTCAAAACCAAGGCCCCATCATCTCACTCCTGTAGAATAACGTGAATATTGAGTCTAGTCTTTCCTCCAGACCTGTTTTTTCCAAAGTAAGAGTGTAGTCTTTTCTCCAGACCCATTTAATTCATTTTTGAAACCTTAAAAAATAAGACCATCATCATCTTATTCCTGTGGAATAATGTCAACATCTTCCAAACTAAGACCCTGACTGTGATAAATCAAATGTTTAGAGCGTAGTCTTTCCTCGTAATTGAAATTTAAAAACAAATCTTCAAAACTAAGATCCTATCAACTAATTCCGTTTTTTTTTAAATAAAAAGATACAACTCAAAAAGTCAAGCACTTTGAGCATGTACATAATGTGTATATAGCTCATTATAAATACTCATCATTATCGTCATCTTTTCTTGGTGATGCATGGCATCGCTTTACATTGTTACATATGTGGATACAACACGTCTCAGTGGTCGGCGGTCACACAAACTGACGAATCAGTCAAAATAGTACATATATATACTTGTATATAACGCACAGAGGTGGAACCGATTCGATGGTACGTTGACTGTCGACTATTCTTTCAATCATCTTTGCCTATATTCTAATGGTCTAATTCAATGGTCGTATAGAAACAAAGTAATTGGATAAAATTTGGGCGATTTAAAATCATTACCTTTGTTGTTAAAGGGCGTTACTACGTTTGTGGTTGAAACTATTGCATTTGTGGGTAAAGTGTTATTACATTTGTGGGAGTTATTACATTTGTGGGTGTCTCGTACACCCACAAATGTAATAACACTTTACCCACACATGTAATAATTTCACCGACAATTGTAATAATGTTTTATGGTCACTAATTCGATTGCTTCTATTTTCGACGACCATTGAAATCCAGGATATTTGTGGGCGATAGAATATTTCCATGATTAAAAAAAAAAAAATCCGTCCGTGATCAATGATCCATCACATCGGTTCCTCCTGTTTGTGTTATATGACCATTTGGACTGATTCGTCAGTTCGTGTGACCACCGAACAATCATTTATTTGCGACGTGTTGTTCCACATATGTAACAATGTTAAGAGATGCCATGCATCGCCAAAAAATGATGATGGCACTGATGAGTACTTAGAATGCACTAAATCCACCTTATGTAGATGCTCAAAGTACTTAATTGAAAAGAAAAAAAACACAGGAATGAGATAATAGCCCAGCTAACAAAAGAGAAACGTACATATATGCATACATACGCACACATGCATACATATACGCACACATACCCTAATCCTATACTTACCTATCCTAATCATTTCTTACCCTATCCTGCTCCTATCGCATTGTAACACCCTCATTAGTACTATGGCAATATGCTCTACAAAATATTGCATTCAATTAAGTGGCATTTATGTTTTTAATGTCTAAATTTCAAAACGTACCATCGAATCGGTCCCACCTCTGAGCGTTATATACAAGTATATATATGTACTATTTTGACTGACTCATCAGTTTGTGTTACGGCCGACCACTGAGACGTGTTGTATCCACATATGTAACAATGTAAAGCGATGCCATGCATCGCCAAGAAAAGATGACGATAATGATGAGTATTTATAATGAGCTATATACACATTATGTACATGCTCAAAGTGCTTGACTTTTTGAGTTGTATTTTTTTATTTAAAAAAACGGAATTAGTTGATAGGATCTTAGTATTGAAGAATTGTTTTTAAATTTCAATTACGAGGAAAGACTACGCTCTTATCATTTGATTTATCACAGTCAGGGTCTTAGTTTGGAAGATGTTGACATTATTCCACAGGAATAAGAAGATGATGGTCTTATTTTTTAAGGTTTCAAAAATGAATTAATTGGGTCTGCAGAAAAGACTACGCTCTAACTTTTAAACTAACTGGGTCTGGAGGAAAGACTAGAAACGATTCTTATCTTATTCCACAGGAATAAGATGATGGGGCCTTAGTTTTGAAGATTTAGAAAATAAATTAAATGGGTCTGCAGAAAAGACTATGCTCTTACTTTTGAAATAACCGGGTCTGGAGGAAAGACTAGGCTTGATTCTCATGTTATTCCACAAGAATAAGATGATAGGGCCTTGGTTTTGCAGATTTAAAAAAACAACGAAATATTTGGGTCTGGAAAAAGACTACGCTCTTATTTTTGAACTACATGTACTCGGGTCTGGAGGAAATACTAGGCTCGATTACCATGTTATTTCACAAGAAAAATATAACGGGGCCTTGGTTTTGAACATTTGAAAAAATGAAATAATTGCGTCTGGAGAAAAGACTACGCTCTTAATTTTGAAATAATCGGGTCTGGAGGAAGGACTAGGCTTGATTCTGATGTTATTTCATAAGAATAAGATGACGGGGTCTTGATTTTGAAGAATTGAAAAAAATGAAATACTTGGGTCTGGAGAAAAGACTACACTCTTACTTTGGAAATAACCAGGTCTGGAGGAAAGGCTAGACTCAATTTTCATGTTATTCTACAGGAGTGAGATGATGGGGCCTTGGTTTTGAAGATTAAATAAAAATGAAAAAATGAAAAAATGAATGAAACGGGTCTGGAGGAAAGCCTAGGCTCTCATTTTTTTTTAAATAATTGGGTTTAGAGGAAAGACTAGACTCGATTCTCAGGTTATCCCTCAGGAATAAGATGATCGGGCCTTGGTTTTGAAGATTCAAAAAATGAAAAAATTGGGTCTGGAAAAAGACTACGTTTTTTTTTTTTTTAATTATCGGGTCTGGAGGAGAGACTAGGCTCGATTCTCATGTTATGCCACAAAAATAAGACGATCGGGCCTTGGTTTTGAAGATTCCAAAAATGAAATAATTGGGTCTGGAAAAAAGACTACGTTCTTATTTTTGAAATTTTCGGGTCTGGAGGAAAGACTAGGCTCCATTCTCACGTTATTCCACAGAGATAAGGTGATCGGGCCTATAATTGGGTCTGGAATAAAGACTGCGAGCTATACCAATGCATCAGTACAGGGGTTTCAGTTTTGAAGAAATTCGACAAAATATCCCCTAAAAATTATTACATTTGTGGGTAAAGTGATTATTACATTTGTGGGTGGTTCAAAATTATTACATTTGTGGGTAAAGTGCATTATTACATTTGTGGGTAAAGTGCATTATTACATTTGTGGGTGAAATTATTACATTTGTGGGTAAAGTGTTATTACATTTGTGGGCGTTATTACATTTGTGGGTAAAGTGTTATTACATTTGTGGGCGTT
This sequence comes from Arbacia lixula, assembly GCA_963669155.1. Lineage (NCBI taxonomy): Eukaryota > Metazoa > Echinodermata > Echinoidea > Arbacioida > Arbaciidae > Arbacia > Arbacia lixula. The sequence goes on from OZ022589.1 coordinate 6,879,289, forward strand.
ATTACATTTGTGGGCGTTATTACATTTGTGGGTGTAACAACCCCCCAGGTCCTCACCTCTCTCTGAGTCTGGAAGCGTGTTGAAAATGCGTTTGGTATCAGTACAGAGTATGAATACTGGAGAACCCCGCTGGCGGTCTTTGGTGGATCCGAATCTATACCCTTTAAGTGTCGAGTGAGAGACGTTGTGCAACACTTCCAGCACTCGACACTCACGCATTAGTGGTAGAGACAGTCGCTGTGTTTCCCATTTGTAAAAGACATGAAACTCGGCAGGGATCAGCAATATCCTCTGTATGAAGTCTCAATCTCATAGTCATAGCCTCAGGAACATGTTTAGGGAAATGAAAAACTATCCTTGTTTACATTCCGATCGCATCGTTCATTTGTCCATGTCAGCGCGCATGTGCGGGCATTACTCCCATTGAACGCATGCACTTTGGAGCGGACCGATGAGGACCTTAGCTCAAAGCCGCGTCTTCGGTCTTTAGGTTTGTTTTGACCTGAAGAAGGGAAATCCTCTTTAAAAGTGTGAGGGGGGGGGGGGGGGGGCGACGTTTACACATTGTGTGGTTGTGTATAATAAAGGTATTCATTGTTTATTTTATACTCGTTAGTTTTCATTGATGTTGTATTCATTGTGTCTCATCGAAATTGTTTTGTATTCCGTGTTCCTTTTATACTCATTGATTTTCTTTTATGTTTGTATTCATTGCGTTTCATCGAAATTGTTTTGTATTCCGTGTTCCTTTTAAACTCATTCATTTTCTTTTATGTTTATATTCATTGTGTTTCATCGAAATTGTTTTGTAAAATTGTTATACCTTGCTATACACTGTTTTATGTGATTTGCTTGTATCACTGGGATCTTTGAAAGAGAATGAAAAGACCACCATAGTTGATTAAGACGTGAAAAAATGATTTATATACATGAAGTTTATGAATAATTTAGTATCATTTAGGTTCCACATGATGTATAGGTTACTAGTATTTGGTTGTTATGTCATTACTTTATAATCTATCACATCATAACATAACATAGTTGTTGTTGAATATGGTATTGTACTCGTGGCTGTGCTATACATGTTATCAATGTTTACTGTACAATAGAATGGTAATTTCAGAAGGTGCTCAACATGCAAATTACCTACAAAAACATTTTCAGGCAACTCTTATTTATTGCATACGATGGCAAACTTTACACATACTTCATATGTGAAAGTGAATGAATCAATATGTAAGTTCATATGGTAAAACATAAACGTACGAATATTTGCAGAACACTAGCTGGAGCAATGTAATTTTATTTGGGGAAGAGCTGTTAATATTCCAAGCGCACATGATGTATTTTATAATAAATGGAGTATTATACTTCATCAATACAACTATCATTGTCTTAGTTGTGTCCTGTATTTGAAATTGCTTCGCGCATATTAACAAAGAGCGGATTGTGATGAACATCATCAAAATGGTGATGATTTGGTATTTACGGAATTTTAAGTTTGTTTATTTAGCCACTCTGATAATCATGACAACGTTAGTCGATTGTAAAAGGTCGCAACTGAATTTAATGCTTAAAGAACAAATCGGTGTGGCTTACAGTGTCAATGTCATGCTTCCGTAAAATAAAAAGAGCAGGTGCATTAAAAGATTTGAGAATGGGCGTGGGTGTAGGGTGTACACGTGTGTGTAAGAATATGTTTGTGGGTATGCGTGTTTGTGTATGTATGTTTGTGCGTGTCCGTATGTGTGTGTGTAGGTGTGTGCGCGTGTGTGTGTGTGTGTGTGTCCGTATGTGTGTGTAAAATATGTGTGTGTAAAATGTGTGTGTGTGTGTGTGTGTGTATGTGTGTGTATGTGTGTGTGGGTGTGTGTGTGTGTGTGTGTGTGTGTGTGTGAAAGATTGAGATAAAAGTGAAGATGGGTATGACAATACCCAATATCAAGCGCATACAATACACACATTTCTCGAAACCATGACTACATTCTATACCACGTATGTATGCGTTATGCGCTACAGTGATCAGCCCCCAAAAATCTACGGCCATCGATAAAATTGCATTCCTCTGAAGAGAAGTGGGCATACTGCTCGGGCGTCTCTCTGGTAACCATGGTACCACCACGACTCTCCTAAGTGGTATCAGAGAGGTGTAAGGAATGGAGTCAGCACGAAGTGTAATTTATTCCTACAGCAGTCGCGTGCATTGATATCACAATGGAATTTGTTTACGCTTTTGGCTCTTTGATCGAGAGACATCTGCCGGCAAACAAGCATGACAAATTTTGGATGCGTTTAGAGGAATATATATATGCTGTATGCGTAGAAGATTTCAGAACCACTTCATGTACTGAAGTGCACGTGCAGTAGTAGAACAGCGTATGGTACGATTCTGTGAATTTCAGATTATATTGTTGCTTCGTGTTTTTTTTTTTTTTTTATAAATCGAGAATACTGTCGAAAACATGTCAGAGAAATGCTTCCATATCGCACCTGCATTGGGCAATCATATTCCCTTACAGATATCTTGTTAATCGTTCATTGAGTGTTTCACCTCCCATAGAAACAACCTCGGTTTCATGTGCGGAGATGTCCGAAAAAGTTACGAACCACATTCTTTCTACAATTTTATCAAAATTTCCCTTCGCTTACCCCCAATCTCATTTCCAGTGTATGTAATAAGATCAACTATGAACTACAGCGAAGGCTGAACGGTTGACATATTTCTCAAACCAGATTTTCTTGTGTTATTCAGAGGAAGGCACTGCCTAATTAGATCGTATACAACGTATTGTTTGAAAAACCTGAATGTCTTGAGTTTTTATGATGCGGCAGTCATCATAGATCAGAGGAAGTCTATCCGAACGCAGTATATCCATAACAGGTCCATGGTAGTATAAATTTTATGATTCGTATTTTTGTGTAATAATCCATTTTCGTAATGTATTCATGACTTTCCCGCTAAATGCGAAGTAGCGTGTTATTACATTCAGTTTCAATAGGTGGAACGTACTCTGAATCTATTAAGTTGTTGCTACTCGGACAAACCTCCGACAGGCTTTGGGGGTATATTTAACGTATCTCATTTACACAGTGATATTCCATATTCAGCGCATCATGTTCCAAATTCAGAAAATGAGGTCCATTAGCAATATTAAAGGGCTAGGCAGTCGGCGTTCAAAACTGTAGACCACTAATATGATGTTTTGTTGTTTGTAGACACCTATCAATGATTTAATGCCAGTGTGATTTACTTGAAAGTAAATTTCCTACCAAGTATCAGCTTATAATCGTGTTGATATCGTATATAAAGTGCAGCACGTTTGCAATTAGTGGGCGTGGTTGATTTTGGGCCGGTCTCCATGGTGATTTTTTAAATGAATAGGCCTACTGCCTCCTTTGCCCCCAACTATTCCTTTTAATTGTTTTACCATACATGAAAGTAGTTGTATATCTCTGACATTGATTTATGAATTAGTTTATGTATTTATTTTCGTTGTGCTGTTGCGTTTTAAAATGTGCATTGTGTGTATGTTTTTTTTTTTTTTTTTAAATTGAATGCAGGGCCCCTTGGTAGATGAGTTGTCTAACTGAAGGGGCAACCTTGCTGAAATAAAACGTTGACAAATAGGCTACGTACTTTATTAAATACCAGAGGAGGAGGGAGAAAGACAGAGAGATATTCTTGTGTTCAAGCCTCTCAGAGTACATTTTCTCTATTCTTGTCCCCTCCCTTTCACCTACCCCCTTTATATATACATATATATATTAATGTAATCTTTCTTCTCCGGCGTTTCATTCAATTTGTTTGTCTTCACCTAATAATCAGTGGGAGGGGAAAAGAATGTGCT
>OZ022589.1:6883336-7013336 GCA_963669155.1 Arbacia lixula
GAGACTACCTATCCCTCTGCTGGAAGCCGAAATGTTTTTATGCTGTGAAGATTTGTGACCTCAGCTTTGAGAATGCACACAATGCCCCCCATTCATAGGCCAGTTGACTGGTCTCTGTACATACTGGGTCCATCCTCACCTTATGACAATGGAGACCTCTATATACAATGAAGAGGGAAGTCTCTCTATCTGATTGTTAAAGGGAAAGTCCACCCTGAAATCAAGTTTAAAAAAAAAAGAAAACTTGAAAGAAACAACACAACATGTGGGAGAGCACCTTGCATGTGACATCACAAAATAAAAAACTTACAAAATATCGTAACCTTCCAATCCTTTGACAGATTTTGGTCAAGCTTCTACATATATGTTTCGTTCATGTTTTTTCTTTCATTAAAATCAACTTTACTTCAGTGTAGACTATCCCTTTAAGTCAGCCATCTTCAACATGACTCCACCTGTCTCATGTATGTCTGGAGCCTTCATCCCCTCCCCCCCACCCCATCTCTCTCCTCTCTCTCTCTCTCTCTCTCTCTCTCTCTCTCTCTCTCTCTTTCTTTCTCTCTCTCTCTCTCTCTCTCTTTGTCTCTCTCTCTGTGTCTCTCTTTCTCTCTCTTTCTCTCTCTCTCTCTCTCTGTCTCTCTCTCTGTGTCTCTCTTGCAATCTGTAGTGTTTGATTCCTCTTTTCTCTATTTCATTTTTCCTCCTCTGTCTAGATCTCTTTCAGAGTATACATGTCTAAAGACAGAGAGAGACAGAGAGAGGGAGAGAGAGACAGACAGACAGAGACAGACAGAGAGAGAGAGAGAGAGAGAGAGAGAGAGAGAGGAGCAGAAAGCTAGAGAGTGAACTGCATAATGTATGGAATGGTACAATTAAGGTGTGTCTTAGTGTTTACAAACATGATACTTTAGAATAGTGTGTACAATGCACAATATGTCTCACTACATTATAAAGATATACTCTGTCCTGGTAGAGGTGAAGAAAAACTGAAAAGTGATCAGCTTATAAATGTACAATGTACTTCAACCACATGCATAATCCATATAGAGCTAGTTTAGACTGTACATTTTACCTATGATTTTAAAAGTCTGATTACAGTGTCCTGATTGGCTGGAACCCAGACTACCCCTTCCAAGATATTGCCCCATGATGTTCATAAATTTGTGCCTTATCGGTGACAGTACATTATGCATATATACATGCACATACTGTATTGGACCATTTACTGATATCTACATGTCTAGAGACCCCACCTCTCTCTCTCTCTCTCTCTCTCTCTCTCTCTCTCTCTCTCTCTCTCTCTCTCTCTTTCTCTCTCTTTCTCTCTGTTCTCTCATTTCTTCCTCAAACCTGTACATTCCTTTTATCCATTTATATCTCTCTTATTTTTCTTCTCTGTCTATAGATCTCTTTCTGAATGTTTGTCTACACAGGTTCTAGTCTAGAGCTTTCTTTCCCCTCTCCCCCTCTCTCATAGTGTGACCCTCCCACCTACACCCCTGCCCCTACCCCCCCCCCCCTTTTCTCTGTCTCCTTTTCTCTTTGTAGTCTTGTTTCATATCTCCATTTCTCCATCTCCTATTTTCCTTCTTTGTCTAGATCTCTTTCTCAATTTTTACTTGTCTAGAGCCTTCATCTCCCACCACCCCCTCTCTCCCTCTCTTTCCCTCTTTCTTGTATTATTGTCTCTTCCTCAAACCTCTACACTCCCTTTCTCTGTTTATCTCTTATTTTTCTTCACAGTCTATAGATCTCTTTCTCAATGTTTGCCTACACAGGTCTAGCTAGTCTAGAGCCATCTTCCCCCCTCTCCCTCTATCACAGTGTGACCCTGCCACCTCCCCTCCCTCCCCCACCCACTCCTCCTTCCAAGGATGTATCACAGTGAAGCACCTTGTGAGGGGCGTCACTCCTAATTTCACATTCCTCAGTGATAAGCGAAAGCTACACCCAGCCCTGATTCATGACTTTCCCCTCCAACAGCGAAACCATAAAGTTACAAAAGGTCAATTTTTGACATTTTACAATGAATACTCATATTTTATACATTCACCATGACTCATGTTGTTTGCGGTGAAAAGGTTCAGACTCATGCTGCAGTGACTTTAGACAAAAGTATGCAAGTGAGCGAGCAGTTTGTTGAAATATGTTTCAATTTCAAGTTTGGGGACCTTGCATATACTGTACTTGTCTGCATGATATATAGTACTGGACTATGTAAACACTCTGACCACATAGACTCACCACTGCTACACAACTATGTCTGGAGAAATAAGACTAAACCCCTTTCATTATACATGTGACAGATCATGTTTCCAGACTTCGTTGTAACCAGATACATGTTGAAGTAGAGAAATAGCCTAGGTACTAGGCTGCGGAGTTGCATGGACAAAACCCAGTCTGTTCACAACGCAGTCTGGCAAAACAGGCAACACCTTAATTACGTTGTGGCTATTCTCAGGAGCAAGGATGGGATTGGAGCATAGCCTGTGTTACCAGACATAGTTGTTAACAGACTGGGTTGTGTCCATGTACCTGACAGCCTTGTACCAAGGCTAGTAGTTAAAGAGGGGTTAGTTTAAATGTCCACATTCTCTATAGCCTGGAACATAGGCTAACAGTTCAAACTGTTGAGACAATTTCTCAGTGCATGTACCATACTGTACAATCAATTAGTAGGCCTTGAATTCTGGTTAAACTCATGTAACAGAGGGGTTGACAGTTCATCATCATCACACACATGATTACCAGTCATAACTTGAGGTACATGTAGTCTTGTCTCTAGGCTCTAAACATCTATGTCTGACAATAAATACTAAGGTTTTTGTATGGTTTTGATGGAGAATAATGACAAACACAGTCCACATTCAAGGAACATATGTCTCAGGCTATAATAGTCTGTGAGGGGAGGAGTCCGTTTAAGTTTTTAAGTCCAGCATTTCTAGGCGGGGTCAATTTGGACTCCTGAGGTGATTCCTGAGTCATTGAATAAACATGCTTGTGTATGATGTGTGTAACAAGTGGGCTGTTCTCAGACTCTGTGCTAGTCTGTCCCGAAGGCTGATGGACTTTTCTAATCCAAGTAATGTGAAACATTCTTTAGGCTCTCCCTGCATAGAGAGACCACCTATTTAAAAAAAATGCTTGACAGTACCCTTTGCATTTAGACTACATGTCTTGTTTTTGTGTGTGTTTTAGGAAGAGGGGTAGAAAACACATGTGTACACCATGGATGTTGGTACTATGTAGAGTAAGGGTGGGTGATATGGGGAGGTAAGAGAAAGCTAGATGTTGATAGAGAGAGGGGGGGGGGGAGAGAGAAAGAGAGAGAGACAGAGAGAGAGAGACAGAGAGAGACAGACAGACAGACAGAGATAGAGAGGGGGAGAGGGGATAGAGAGAGAGAGAGAGAGAGAGAGAGAGAGAGAAAGAGACAGACGGACAGACAGACAGACAGAGAGAGAGAGAGAGAGAGAGAGAGAGAGAGAGAGCGAAGCAGAAAGCTAGAGATTGAACTGCATAATGTATGGAATGGTACAATTAAGGTGTGTCTTTGTGTTCACAAACATGATACTTCAGAATAGTGTGAACAATACACAATGTGTTTCACTACATTATAAAGACATACTCTGTGTAATCTATACCAGTTTGATTAATTCTGCCTTTGTCCTGGTAGAGGTGAAGAAAAACTGAAAAGTGATCAGCTTATAAGTGTACAGTGTTCTTCAACCACATGCATAATCCGTAGAGAGCTAGTTTAGACTGTATATTTTACCTATAAAGTCTGATTAAAATGTCCTGATTGGCTGGAACCCAGACTACCCCTTCCAAGATATTGCCCCATGACGTTCATAAATTTGTGCCTTATCGGTGACAGTACATTATGCATGGGACTAGACATGCACAACTGTATGGGACCATTTACTAATATCTACAGCTCCTTTTTTATTGTCTCGCCCACCGGAGGTGAAGGGGAGACTAAGGGATCCAAATGGCGCGTCCGTCCGTCGTCCGTCCGTCGTCCGTCCGTCGTCCGTCCGTCGTCCGTCGTCCGTCGTCCGTCGTCCGTCACAAATGTTAAAGTTTACCTGCAAGACTCTCTTTTGACAAATAACTTCACATGGGTTGCTTGGATTACAACCTAACTTGGGTCATAGATGCACTGGGGGTACCTTCATGTTATGGTACCATTGGAGGTCACAGGATAAGGTCAAAGGTCATTTGAGGTCATACGTTAAAGTTTACCTGCAAGACTCTCTTTTGACAAATAACTTCACATGGGTTGCTTGGATTACAACCTAACTTGGGTCATAGATGCACTGGGGGTACCTTCATGTTATGGTACCATTGGAGGTCACAGGATAAGGTCAAAGGTCATTTGAGGTCATACGTTAAAGTTTACCTGCAAGACTCTCTTTTGACAAATAACTTCACATGGGTTGCTTGGATTACAACCTAACTTGGGTCACAGATGCACTGGGGGTACCTTCATGTTATGGTACCGTTGGAGGTCACAGGATAAGGTCAAAGGTCATTTGAGGTCGTACGTTAAAGTTTACCTGCAAGACTCTCTTTTGACAAATAACTTCATATGGGTTGCTTGGATTACAACCTAACTTGGGTCATAGATGCACTGGGGGTACCTTCATGTTATGGTACCATTGGAGGTCACAGGATAAGGTCAAAGGTCATTTGAGGTCATACGTTAAAGTTTACCTGCAAGACTCTCTTTTGACAAATAACTTCACATGGGTTGCTTGGATTACAACCTAACTTGGGTCACAGATGCACTGGGGGTACCTTCATGTTATGGTACCGTTGGAGGTCACAGGATAAGGTCAAAGGTCATTTGAGGTCATACGTTAAAGTTTACCTGCAAGACTCTCTTTTGACAAATAACTTCACATGGGTTGCTTGGATTACAACCTAACTTAGGTCATAGATGCACTGGGGGTACCTTCATGTTATGGTACCGTTGGAGGTCACAGGATAGGGTCAAAGGTCATTTGAGGTCATACGTTAAAGTTTACCTGCAAGACTCTCTTTTGACAAATAACTTCACATGGGTTGCTTGGATTACAACCTACCTTGGGTCACAGATGCACTGGGGGTACCTTCATGTTATGGTACCGTTGGAGGTCACAGGATAAGGTCAAAGGTCATTTGAGGTCATACGTTAAAGTTTACCTGCAAGACTCTCTTTTGACAAATAACTTCACATGGGTTGCTTGGATTACAACCTAACTTGGGTCATAGATGCACTGGGGGTACCTTCATGTTATGGTGCCGTTGGAGGTCACAGGATAAGGTCAAAGGTTATTTGAGGTCATACGTTAAAGTTTACCTGCAAGACTCTCTTTTGACAAATAACTTCACATAGGTTGCTTGGATTACAACCTAACTTGGGTCATAGATGCACTGGGGGTACCTACATGTTATGGTGCCGTTGGAGGTCACAGGATAAGGTCAAAGGTTATTTGAGGTCATACGTTAAAGTTTACCTGCAAGACTCTCTTTTGACAAATAACTTCACATAGGTTGCTTGGATTACAACCTAACTTGGGTCATAGATGCACCACGGGTACCTTCATGTTATGGTACCGTTGGAGGTCACAGGATAAGGTCAAAGGTCATTTGAGGTCATACGTTAAAGTTTACCTGCAAGACTCTCTTTTGACAAATAACTTCACATAGGTTGCTTGGATTACAACCTAACTTGGGTCATAGATGCACTGGGGGTACCTTCATGTTATGGTACCGTTGGAGGTCACAGGATAAGGTCAAAGGTCATTTGAGGTCAGGGATACAATTCTTTTGCGTAGCAACGGAGATCGCGATATTTCTGGTTATTTTCGCAAGTGGGCGAGACACAATATTGCTAATGCCTTGTTATTACTAAGGATCCTTTATCGAACCTTGTATGTCACAACACAAGTGGTAGAAATAGTCCAACTCATACCTCATACATTTACAATGTAGATAGTGTCTATACTCTCAAGGCACATTTAAAGGGAAAGTTGGCCCTGAATTAAAGTTGGTTTTATGAGCACAAACATGAGAGAAATACATTAATGAATGTTTGACAAGTATCTATCAAAGGATGAGAAATTCATTATGATATTATAAAATATTGATTTTGTGACGTCACACGCTAGGTCTCTCCTAAATGTTGTGTTTTGTATGATTCCATTTTGTATTTTTCCATTTTGATGAAGGAATAAATCTTTTTCATAGAGGTATGGAAAAACATGTGTATAATGATACTGTATCAAGTGCACAATTAAATTGATGCATTGAGAAAAATCAATATTTTTAGTAGATAGGATACATGTATGGGAAGGCATCTCACACAAAATGTCACAAAATCAACACTTTAAAAAGTCATTTTCTTATCCGTTGACAGATTTTGATCAAACCTTCACTTTTATGTTTCTGCAACCAGTAAAACCAACTTCCCTTTAAGAAGACTTCATTCCTTTCCACTCATAATGCTATAAATCTTGAACTACCGATCACATATCCACAAAAGATTGCCGTAGCCTAAACAATCTCTTCAAATTCTTGCACAATGATTTAACTAGCTAATCTGTATTTTGTCTGACATGGAGAGAGTTTAATAGGTCAGAGACGACTTCCCTGTCGATGAGTGATAAGGAAGAAGTGAAAAAAAAAGTAAGCTAACCTCGCTACACAAGGAAAAACGGAAGTTTCACAGGAAGGATGTTATGTGAAAAGTTAGTACCGAGACAATGGCACACAAAATCCACATGAAGTAAACAATGTGCGAGTGCAGTTGACTTCATGTGCTTTGTACATGTTGTAATGTACAGTACAGTAGTGTACACACAAGAATGCACAACAGAGTGTCTGCATATTTTTCTAACAGGAAATTGTGCACCGTGGGTTTCAGTGTGTTTATTTCTGAACATAATGCTTAAAAATACCCCCCCCCCCCCCATAGAATTTGATTTTCTCATTTGCTGTGTCGATTTATGTTATGAGTAAAAGATTATTTCAAAGGGGTGGGACCGATGTGTTAAAAACAACCTAATCACTTCTGATTGTCAAAAGACAATGTTTTGAATGCCCCTAATGTACAACGTGTGTGCCACTAATGGGCAGTGTGTGCCCCAATAACATATCAATCTTTACTACATTTGCCTAATGTACATTTGAAAGTGTTCGTCAGTCATGTCCAGTGATTAAACAGACAGGGCAGTTAAGAGTTCTGACTGCAACAGGATTATCCCCTGAGGGTGAAGTTTTCTGTACCCCTTGGACTACTAATCTTGAATGGATTAGAGTCATCTTTAATAGATTAACAACTGTCTCATTCCATTCATTGACTACACATGCTCTGGTGTGACGAACTGCTCATTACATGGAGAGCTGTTGTCAAAAAGAAGTGAGGTGCATGAGGGGTGCATGGGGTGGGGAGGGGGGGGGGATGGCGGGGGGTGTAGGTCGCAGGGTGTGGAGGTGGTGGTGGGGGGGGGGGCGTTGGAGGAGGGGGATCGCAACTGAAGTACCCTCATACAGTCTTGCTTTGCAGAACAGGATTATGCAGGCTGAGGCTCTAAAGTAGAAGGGATATAGTATTGAGCAAGTAATTTAAATGTATTTGTTTTTATGGATGGCATCAGGCAAGATGTCTGTTGTATACACAATCATCATTTCGCAGGCTTCGTACTAAACCCGTATGTCAATTCAGTTGTAATGAAACACAATTCCTAAATGATATACTTTGGGTGATGCAGTACAGTAGTCTTTATGAATAGACTGACTGCACTGTCTCAAAACTGGTTTGTGTAATTAGCCAAACCAATACAAAACATGTATGATAGCTAGCCTGTGATGTTTCATACCTCATTAAATTCAGATTGACTGACAAAGGTTTATGTACTTGCAAACAATCTGATGTACTGCATGATTCTTTTGAATTTGGATAGAACTTATGATTGTAAACAGATATGGTCATCGGAATCACTTCCATATTCATTTTATTCAAAGCCTATCAAAGAATGAGAATATGAGATTGACAAGCTCTGGCTCACTTCCTTATCCACATTTAATATGTACCTGTTGTACCATTCGTGGTAGGGTCCATGGTTATACTGAGCCCAATATGAGGGCTGGCTTTTTTCCTCTCTGATACTGAGCAGTGTGACTCCCATACAATCTGTTGTTTGGACAATAGACAACAGGCTGTGTACTTATTTTTTCTCAGCACTGATAAGCCCCGCCTCGAAAATATCCTCCAACTCAAGATTCCCCCTCTGACATCATCAAAGGTAGTAATTAGCAGGATAATAAGCAGAATTTATGCACAAATTAAACATTACAATGACTACATTGTACCTCCACCTGCCCACAAGAGCATCACATGTCTTCACACAATACCATCTAACAACCTTTCATGTGGGAATAATCGTTTCCCTATGTCAGAAATGTGCGAGCTATGTGATGCTATTATAAGAACTTGCAGGTAGTCATTGCAATGTTAAATTTATGCATAGATTCTGCTTATTGTCCTGCTATTTTCTACCTTTGATGATCTCACAGGGGGAATCTTGAGTTGCAGGATATTTTGGAGGCGGGGCTTATCAGTGCTGAGAAAAAATATAGAAAAATTATTTTAAAATATAGGACATGTATTTCCATTGAACAGTTAGTGATTTTGTTATATACATATGAAGTTGCATCAACAGAAGTCAACATATATTTTGATGACAGGGGCCCTTTAAGTCACAACCCTGTCTTTGCTGCAGTTCCATGGTAAATGTTGACATCTTTACTGGACCAGGGTTCACAAAGCCAGAAAATCTAACAGAAAGCAATGGCTTAGTTGTCTTGCCTCAAAGCACTTGACTTTATGTTTTAACGATTGTTAAGTCTTTCTGATACAACTTGCCACTTCCTTCCTGAAGAACTTGCCAAGAAACAGATTTAAAGTAAGTTAAAGTTAGCCCCGCCCGGCGTCTGCCTAATTTCTTTCATGGCACTCAAATTATAACAATGTGTTGAAAATGTCTGTGATTCAAGCATTGCCCAATACCAATATCCCAGCTTCTGACTGTAGATAGACTGACATTGACATGGAAAGAAAACCTAGTCTCTGTTCCAGGTTGTGGAGTGTGACATTTTTTTAAATTTTCATGTGCTTTTGCAATTGCATCTTATGTATGAAGATATGATTTACTTGAACCAGGGACTCTCTCTCATGTCCCTGCTTGAACAGGACTTATGTGGTTGAGAGAGAGAGATTGTGAAGGCTATTCTGTTTGTCTAGACTTGTTATTGCAGTATAATTGTACAGAACAAAAAGGAAATCAGTGGCCTGGGACTAGGCTACCAAGGATCTTTATCTGTGTGCGTAGAGTTCTATTGTAATGACGTCTTTCTCTAACACTTATCCTCAACATTTATTCTACCCCTTTCATGCCAATAAGCCATGTCAACAATCATGGTATTTTAAGTGGCAGTCTAGTCAATAGAGGCATACAGTTTGACCAAGGGAGCAACACATGACTGAATTGAGCTTTTTAAACCTTAAGCTCCTATTGCTGCTTTGTACAGTAGACACACTAAATGATCAGTGTGAATTTATTTTTTTTAGCCCTTCTTTTGAAAGATTATGATAGGACGCTACCCTTTTAAGTAAAATCTGATCATTGTTTCACCCGAGAAATCATTTTAATAGCTCTAGAGGCTTGGGTGATAATGTTTGGAGGACCACACCTTTTTTTTTTTGGTAACACATTAACGAAATAGCCTAATCTTCAAAAGGAATACATTTGTAGCACAAAATAAGTAAATGTGTAATATAAAGGGTTTCTTTCTACTGCAAAGTGCCTTTTGTGTTTGAGGGGTTTAGTCCCACCATATTGTTCAATTATTGTTTTTAAATGGCTAGAAAAGGCATTGCGTAAATCATGTGACAAATACCACAATGTTTTTCTTTCGGATGTTTGTTCAAGACTTTATTTGAAGGGTGTGCTTGTACATGTAAATGTTTGTTTAGTCAAATGTATGTACTGAGAAAAATCACTCCTGAGCTCACTTTAGTGGTAGCTTCCAGGTGTAAACTACAGCTCAAAGGAATTGGCATAGGGAAAGGGAAAGGGAAGAAAGGGAAGGAGCTGCAGTGATGAACCACGGTATATTTTGTCCAGTTCAGCATGAAACACGATGCTTTAGCCTAAAACGCGTCATGTTTCATGCTGAACTGGACAAAATATACCGCGGTTTTGTACTGTGGCTCCTTCCCTTTCTTCCCTTTCCCCTTCCCTATGCCAATTCCTTTGAGCTGGAGTGTATGTTCTGTTCTCATCGCAGGGAATGACTTAGCAAGCACTACTAAAGATGAACAAGTACCGCAATACTCTGGATGAAATAGTGTGAAGTGTCCTTGTGACTCAAATCCTACATGTACATCAAAAGAGCCATTCACACTTGCAGTAAAACGTTATCCTACACACACTTTAAAAGAGCTATTCACACTTGCAGTAAAACATTTTCCTTCACACACATCAAAAGAGCCATTCACACTTGCAGTAAAACATTATCCTACACACACATCAAAAGAGCCATTTATACTTGTAGTAAAACATTATCCTACACACACATCAAAAGAGCCATTCACACTTGGAGTGAAACGTTATCCTACAAATACATCAAAAGAGCCATTCACACTTGCATTAAAGCATTATGATGTTCTACAATCACCATGGAAAGGGAAAGTTGTCAGGCAACTATACACCCAAACTGGAGTTTTATTCAAAATTTTCTGTTAAACACTGCAATGTTTGGCCAGTGTAAATTGTCACTCATGAAAAATCTCTAAGTCAGCAATTTTGCATCATGACTAGTGCATTTTGCATGCTTTTGAATACATGTACCAGACATGTGCTGTATGTGTGCTTGCCAAAAATCTTGGAAGCATGTTGGCAGTCAAACTCTGCATTTTTTTTTTCAGATCAGTGTATACATGTATGTTGGGATGAAACATCATGATCTTTCCAAAAGGTTATTTCTAAAGTACCGGTACTTGAATGAGCATAAGGTCACCACGGTGCTGCTGAACTTGGGTATTGTGCTGATTACATCAACAACATGAGCATGGAGTCTGGTTTCGAACAGGATGTTATGTTGATTGAAAGACAGGGTGTCCCTTTTGAAGGTCAAAAAAATATATTTTGTAAGAACTACGGTAATGGAAGAAGACATTGATATCACAACTTCCCTCTTACGAATAGAAAGTCCGGAAATTGACTGTAAGCGAAATTAAAGTGATCGCTAGATTTTGAGGACACTGTGGATGGGTCGTCCGTAACCTGTAGCCTAGCTAAAGACCAGAGACCGTTGTGCGCAGTTTATGTGTGCACAGTTTGTGCACAGTTTATGCGTTCAATGGGAGCATTTTATGCAATTAGTAAAACTCCGATGATGATCCTACGCTTCTGGAGAAGCTCTTGTCTCTCTTTTTTAAAAGTTCGTCTAGGCTTGCCCGACATGGCAACAATTCATGGAAGCAAGACCCTTGCCAGTTCTATTATTGGGAGAGCAGTATTTTCTACCATTTCCTGTGATTTTTTGACCTGCAAAAAGTGCTACCCTATCTACTCTGTTTTTTATGACAGGGTAGACCTTTTGCAGGTCAAGTAACACTTTGTAGAGATAATGTGGAATATGGAAGAAAATACTGTTCAAGAACTTCACTCCCTTGGAATAAAAGTGGAAACTGACTTGAAGCGGAATTATAGCAATCACTCGATTTAAAAGGGGTTTTAAATGGGTTATCCAAAAACCAAAACAAAACGCCTGTTCTTTGAGCCTAGAGACAGGAGACCACTTTCCACGATCGGCCGAACCACAGTGCATGTGTTCAATGTGAGAAATACCCATTGCCTGACACATCGCACACTGACGGGCAATACGATCATGAATGTGGACTATGGTAAGGGCATTTCAAATGTAAGTTTACAAGAATGATTACTCACTTTTCCTGAAAAGATTCGTATAGCTGTGAGGAATGTGAGATGTCATACACATTATCATCAAGTTATATACTGCCGATTTCTGCTGAGTTTCATGACATGCAAATGGGCTACCCTGTCTTTATAGTTTCGTAGCTCTAAGCCTTGAGTACTGAAGTGATAAACATCCATGTCCGTTACATGTACATGAACGTCCTACTGGTTATCAGCCTTTGAGTAGAATTCATGCATGTACTGTATCTGTACATGCACCTACATGTACCTTTTAATATGTGTATATCTGTCCGTAACGTACAATCACCATGGCTAGTTGTCACATGTAAGTACATATGTAGCCCAGTATCACAACATAGTTTGTGCTTGCAGACTGCATGTACATCTACATAGTAGTCATATATACTACACCTATTGTTTCTAGGGAGGTGTCACCCAGGGGCTGCCAGTCACATGCAGTGATATGAAACGGGGGGTTCCCCTTCCTCCTACATGACTCAGGCACTCATGAAGGGGGATTTCCCCTGTCAGGGCATACTGGCTGCATTGGGGTACCAGCAGGGAATTGGGGTGGGGAGTGTCTCGTAGGCCATGTTTATCAGCTTTTCAGAAATTTAAAGGCGTTTCCAAAGGCCTTTACGAACACGTTTCCAAACGCGTTTCCAAGCGCATTTTAAAAAATGGTGGTTTATCAACTCCAAAGGCCTTTACGAATGCGTTTCCAAACGCTTTTAAAAAACAGTGCATTCTCAACTCGATCGCCCAAGTCAAAAACCGGCCTTGTCTCGGAAAGCACGTGGTTTAAACACGTTTCAAAACAGCTTTGTGTTAATCTTGCTTCTTTAAACGCGTTTAAAATTTAAACGCGTTTAGGATTGTACAAATTTGCGTGTTTCAAAACAGTTTTCCAAACCCCCCTAATCAAAACACCCTTGCGTTTATCAACTTGTTAAAACGCGTTAGGAAACCTTAATTCTACCCAAAAAAGAGTTGATAAACACGCCCTTAGTGTGCAGACACAGACTTCAAAGACAGGGAAGCCCATTTACAAAGCTCATGAGACTCGGCAGGAATCAGCAGTATACCCTCAACAATATCGTATATGAAATCTCATAGTCATACGCTTTACAAACATTTCAGGAAAAGTGGAATACTTTCATTTTTTTATATTTGAAATGCAGCGAGCATAGCCTGCATTCATAATCATATTGTACCTGTTAGCGCGTGATGCAGCGTTGCTCCAATTGCACGCATGCACTGTGAAGCAGACTGATGTGGGCTATAGTGCACAGCAGCCTCCGGTCTCTAAGCTGTAAGTTTCGGACGACCTGCCCAAAACCTCAATATCTAGCGATCCCTATCATTTCGCTTAAAGTCAGTTTCCAGATCTATTATTGGGAGGGACATTCTAATACAGTATCTTCTTCCATTTTCCATAGTTTTTACAAAATCTTATTTTGTTGACCTGCAAAAGGAACACCCTGTCTTTAAGTGTGGCACTTTCTTGGAACAAATGTCTGTCTGCTATTTAAGACTAACATACCATCTGCCAGCTGTGTCTCAATTGTAAGGGGCATACTTATGCATGATACAGCTAGTCTATACATGTCAGACTCAATTACTGACTCACAAGCCGGGAATAAAATAACACCGGGGCTCCCTCTCTCTCCCTCTCTCTTTCTCACTCTCTCTCTCTCCCTCTCTCTCCCATTCTCTCTATCTTTGTCTCTTCCTGTCTCATGTTGTTAAAAAGCAGACGTTTCTTCTATCTATCTGAGCCCACCCCCACCCCCCTCTCCCCCCCCCCCTCTCTCTCTCTCTCCTTTCTCTCCCCCCCCCCTCTCTCTCTCTCTCTCTGCCACTCTCTATCTTTGCCTCCTCATGAATTTGAAGAGTACCAGATTTGCTCTTGACAGAAGATCATGTTACACATTAGCAAATCAGTAATCCAAAGGAAGTTATACAATTACTGTTCAGTGTCAGATTACCATTAATTGAGCAGCGACACTAATTGAGTTCAGCTTCTGTACTTTTCCTCTTAAAGTTGAAGGGTAGTATACTGTACATAATTAAAGATTGTCCGTCCCTTCTGCAAGCTTAAAATTTGAAATCGTCTATCACGATCGTAAATTGAAGAAAGTGTGATTCAAGAGCATTTCTAAGAGTATAGCATGTTGAAGCTTTCTGTATATGTAAAAATTTCAGCCGTTAAATTTCAAACCGACTTTTTTTGTACTACGAAAAAAGTATTAGTCTATGTGGTTATTATGCATGTGTGAAATCCTAATTTTATGTGT
This sequence comes from Arbacia lixula, assembly GCA_963669155.1. Taxonomy (NCBI): domain Eukaryota; kingdom Metazoa; phylum Echinodermata; class Echinoidea; order Arbacioida; family Arbaciidae; genus Arbacia; species Arbacia lixula. The sequence goes on from OZ022589.1 coordinate 6,897,624, forward strand.
AATTACTAAACTTTGGAGATGATTTCTTCTATAGAACAATTTTTTCATGATGTGTTTTATAATTTGATAAACAGATTAATCAATTAATCAACACAAACTGCTAAGAGCCTGAGGTAAAGACTATTAATCAGACATTGTTTACTACATAATTTGAATTTTACACTAAGTATCAGTTTCAAATTATGAATACTGCTTGCTAACACTTCCCTATATGTTTTGCCAATGTTTCGATGGTTTTGTGGTGATCTAAAAAAGGGACGGGCTGTCTTTAAGTAATAATAGCAGAACTGCTCTGCCAGATCATGTTGGTTTGTTTCATTTTGGCAATTGTATAGTTTTTTGATGATTCCTCCTGGTATTCCACATTCAACTTGAGTAGAATCCATGGTCATGGCAAAATTAGCCCTCCATTTTGTACTGGTGCAGTATCAGTAATGAATACAGTATGCCCACCTACACTGTAGGTCCAATGTACTGTACATCCAACTCCATACAAACATGATGCAAATTGCTTTCCCAAATCTGATTACAATATTAATGCAATACATGTCATGAACCTAATGAAAACAGATCATACCGCATGTGTAATTTTCTTGATCCATCTATAGCATCCATTGCATTCCCAATAACTATTATTTTTTACAAAACATTTTACCCAAATTTAACACAATATTAATTTATGAAATATTGAAACATTAGTCCATTGTGTTTTCAATTTTTTTTCAATCCATTCATCCAAAATACCAGGTATAGTGTAAATGCAGCTCCCAATAGCTCATTTTTTTAATAGTTTTGGTTTGATGCGAAATGAAAGTTATCAAAGGAAGGATGAGCTAGCCATCAATCAAGCTTTGTAATTTGATTGATTGGAAGAGGAACCCGGTGTGTTCACACACAGACTGTGCAGTTCATCTACATGTAGAATCTACCCATGGATATTTTGCTTGCTTCTAATGGTACTATAATCTGGCTAAAGTTGTGTGTCCATCTATTTATTTGAGAACATTTTTCTCTGTCATTTTTCACTCAGTAGAGATATAACCAAGGTTAAAGTGCTCCTAGATTGTCCTAAGTCCATCCTTATATTTGAAAACATTTTTTCTGTCATTTCTTACTCAGTGGAGATATTACCATGGTTAAAGTGCTTCGATCCAGATTGTCCTAGGGGAGTTTGTTATTTTTGTTTTTGTATTCATTATGGCATAATTGAAGTAGTTTTCTCCTTCAATTTGTCATTCCTTTTTTTACCGCCAATCTTTCCTCACGGAGTCACGTACATAAAGAGAATTTGCAGATTTGATGAACATACGGCCGAATCAGGTGAATATTAATGATTACTTACATGTACTTGCTGCGCATGACCTTGTATACATGGAACGGGTACATACAAGTATCCTGGAATAGTGCCAGGTGGACCCAATAGGGGTGTCTTCATTAGACCGGTGTGGATGAAATAGCGAGCTTGTTCTGATCGGGTTAGCTAGCCAGATCACGAAATAGCTAGCTATTTGTGTCTTCATTAGCCAGATCAGGCAAAATAGCTCGCTATTTGGTTGAGAAAATTTTCCTAGAAATCTTGGGCTCTATGTAGCTAGCTCGGAGCGTCTTCATTAGCCTGTAAATTTCTCGATCCCGGCATGCATCAGCGCCCACGAGGCATTGTTTACGTAATAGGTTTTTATACGTGCGTGAATGCGAGCTCACAACCGAAGCCATGCGGTCATGGCCTATTCCCGTCGCACACTGCTGGTATGTGCGAAACTCGGGATAATTTATGCATCCTGAGTTTCGAGCTAATGAAGACATGATTGCAACTTCGGCTAGTTCCCCGGATCATCAAACTAGCTCACTACTTTGTCTGATCGGGCTAATGAAGACGCACCTAATGGTGTCGTTTTCTCCTTTAGTTCCAGTGGATTTTCCAGCCTGATGTCATGAAACAAATACCATGAAGTACCTTCTTTAAACCCTCGCAATACCTACCACTGATCTAGGCTCGTGTGAATGGTAACGCGTACAATTCATTTCCAATGGGACCGAGAGTGTTAACACAACCTTGTATAAAAGAAGGGTAGTTCATGGTGTTTATTTCAACTTTCAGCTCAGAATAGCATGCGTTCAACCAGCATTCAATGACTTGATGTCCTTATTGTTATCAGGGAACAACCTTTATTTGTTCAAGGCAGACATGATAAATGCCACACGGTGTACCATGCTGTATTCATGTATTTTACCCGATGAGAAAATTATGTTTTCACAGGGACTTTTTTTTTTAATCCATGGGTGCTCCTTAATGTATAACACCAGGGACATTTTTTGTACACACTACAGCTCAAAGGAATTGGCATTGGGTAAAGGGAAAGGGAAGGAAGGGAACGAGCCACAGTTTAAACCGCAGTATATTTTGTCCAGTTCAGCATGAAACATGAATCATTAGCTTAAAAAGCATCATGTTTCATGCTGAACTGGACAAAATATACGACAGTTTAAAACTGCGCGGCTCCTTCCCTTTCTTCCCTTTCCCTTTCCCTATGCCAATTCCTTTGAGCTGTAGTGTACCTATACTAGGTACATTGTCACGCTATCAAATGGTATTCATTTATTCTTTGACTTCTTTTCAATGGGAATCCAGGGGAAGAATGTATTTCCAACTGAAACTGTTCAAGCCTTATGTCATGACACAGGCATCTTGGCGAATCTAGGGGAGGGGGTTAAAAGGCAATGTAACCCCCCCCCCCCCCTCTTGCAATCTTAATTTTAAATCCTCTTTCAATCGTAATTTAAAAAAAGGGGGTGATTAGGGAATTGTGGGGTTTTCAAATCCCCCACTACCCTTCTCCCCCCCCCCCCCCCCCCCCCACCACCATCACCACCACCCCCACTACCTGTAACTACTGCTTAGCGATGCCAGACATGGATTTTGTAACTCTTTTTTTTTATGACTGAGGAATAAAATCTCAAGTCTTGCTGGTCTGGCCTAGGCAGCTCTGACACCCTCCCCCCCCCCTCCCCCCCCCCCCCCCCTTGGTAAAAATCTGGAACTACCGCTGGCATCCAGGACCATATTGTGATAGATACACACTGTACCTTTACACACTTTGATGAAAATAAGTTTCTACAAAGGCTTTTTGCATTCTAGGGCAACTGAAGATTGTAATTTCAAAACAAAAAACAGTAAGTTCATTCACAAACAAAAAAGGAGATCATTTTACTGCTCAAAGAATAATGAGTGTGTAGGGGATTACCAACAAACCGGAAGCTTATTTGGGGTAAATCCCCATTGTAGTTAGAGTAGTCATTACCTAGATACCACTACTTTCCTTTAAAGACAGCCTGTCCCTTTTTCAGATCATCACAAAACCATCAAAACATTGGCAAAACATAGAGAAGTGTTAGCAAGCTGTATATTCATAATTTGAAACCGATTCGTAGTGTAAAATTCAAATAATGCACGTAAACAACGTCTGATTAATAGTCTTTACCTCAGGCTCTTAGCAGTTTGTGTTGAAATATCTGCTTTATTGATTAATCTGTTTACTAGATTATAAAACGCATTATGAAAAAATTTGTTCTATAGAAGAAATCATCTCCAAAGTTTGGTAATCACTCATAAAATGAGGATTTCACACAATCATAATAACCACATAGATACTGTAACAAAGACTAGTCCTTTTTTTCGTAGTACGAACAAAGTCGGTTTTAAATTTAACGGCTCAATTTTTTACATACACAGAAAGCTTCAACATGCTATATTCTTAGAAATGGTCTTGAATCACACTTTCTTCAATTTACGATCGTGATAGACGATTTCAAATTTTAAGCATGCAAAAGGGACGGACAATCTTTAAGTGTTGCAATCAAAAACATTCAAGATGATACCATACCCCAGGGAAAAAAATAAATGAATCATTTTTGATGGCTACTTTTTGAGCACATTGGTCAATTTGGCTACAATTATACATTGTGTCTATGGGAATTCTGGGGGCTCTTTAAACATTTCTAGGACTCTTGTAAGCATTTCAGCGGTGAAATCACCCCAAGCCCCCTTGTATTTCTTTTCCTGCCATACCCTCTGGTTTGTTATTAATATGGTTGTTATTTATTAGTGGTGTAGTTTTTAAACCTCTTTAATATTTAAATTGGTTTCACCATAAATGTGTTTTGCACAGCTCTGGAACCTGTAGAAGAGTGAGGCAGTATAAACTCAAATAATGATAACATTGCTGAAATCAAACAATTAAGAGGAAGAGCATAATTTCCAGTGCAGTACATGTAAGTCACTTAATCCCAATATTTTGATTACCAGTGCAAAAGCAATTAAGTGCACCTTCCTTTTGTGTGTGTGTGTTTATTATTTGTGCTTGTTTGTTTGTGTGTGTGTGTGTGTGTGTATTGCGTGCATGTGCGTGTGTGTGTGTGTGTGTGTGTGTGTGTGTGAGTATGTGTGTATGTGTGTGGGTTGCACTATGGAATGAGTGGATCCTTTTTTAACCAAATGAGCTGTCGACACAAACTCCAATCCAATATCCTGATATTACTGCTGCTGAGCGTGTCATCATGTCGAAACAGAATTTCATCAAGCGTCATCACATTGGCAGTTCTGTAATAATAATGCCAACATGTTCAGTGAGGTGGGCGGGCTGGCTGTACCTCCCTGCCTTCTGCGAACGTTTGATCGCGATGCGGAATATCCTCTTATTAGCTCCCTGAAATCCAATATCAAAAGCAATTTCATTAGAGTGGCATGTCAACCTGTGTATGTCAGCGAGCTGCTATTTGATCAAATTATGAAATGGTTGATTGGAGCCCTACTGCACCCGAAAAGCAATTTTTGTTATAAAGTATGAATTTATATTGACACCTTAATTTTTTTTTTTCACATGAGGCTCTGAGTCAAATCAATAGCTACATGTATGATACATACTGCACAGTGACAGTAACTCCTTTCTCAGGGTAGGCCTAACCCTTTTACAAAAGTCATGAAACTGGGCATATATCAAAATTATGTACCCCTAACGATAACATAGAGAAATTTCACAGTGAATGTTTCACAAATATTTTCAGTAAAGTGAAAAGCTATCCTTGCTTACGTTTGAAACGCAGGGACCATAATCTACATTTAACTGAATTGCAGTGAGCAGCTACGTGGCGCTTGCATTGCACTTACTGCTTGCATTACCGTGGACAAGCACTGGCCTTTATGCGGACAGTGCAGATTGCGGTCTCGGTCTCTAGGCTACAGGATCTGCGGGTTTTATGAAGACCAACTTGAAATCTAAAGATGGATAATTCAATATGTTTTGGACAACCAACTCGAAATCTGAAGAGGGCTAATTCAATGTGTTTTGACGACCTATACTCAAAATCTAAAGACCATTGATTCTATATATGTATGGATTATTTTTCTGATTGTAGGTTCCAGAAGGGGCGCATCTACACCTACATCGGGGAGGTGGTGGTTTCAGTCAACCCGTACAGGGCTGTGAACATCTACGGCAAGGAGCAGATAGAGGACTACAGGGGCAGGGAGGTGTACGAACGCCCCCCTCACATCTTTGCCATCGCCGATGCAGCCTATAAGTCAATGAAGAGGAGGGCGCAGGACACATGTATTGTCATTTCAGGTAAACAGAGGCCCCCCCCCCCCCCAGATTTCTTACACCCTTTCCAAAAGGCAAACATGTTATTGAACCTACCAATACCTGTACATGTACCAGAGGGGGGGGGGGGGGGTGTTAAATTTCCAGGTGCAAAGAAAGCCCCAAAGTTAAGAACCTGTGGAAAATTCTGCATGTGCTGTAGATATCAACAATCTACACTGATTTTCTATTAATTTCCTGTTGCAACATATTCATTATAGGTATTTTATGCATTTATTAATGACTCTGTCTCTCCCTTTCCCCATTCTCTTTTCCCTCCTGTCCTCTCATTTTTCTAGTGGAAGAAATCATTATTAAGCGGTATTTGCATTTCACCTGTTTTCCCAAGATGTAAGTTACATTAAGTCTTTTTTTACCTCGAGATCCATGTCTTTATTCCCTTCCCATTAGCATCAATTTGCACAGTGAAACTCACTTCTTGCTTCACTCTTGGCTAGTCATGCCCTCGGCTGAGCAATCATTATTGAAATGAGAACACAATTAATTCTATTAGCATGATAAGAGAAAAGCGGAAGCTAGTGCGAGGGAAGTCCATTGAGGTAGCATACGTGTGCAGGCACTTGTGCCTCCATGGGAGTGTTTTATTAGCTGGTGTCAATATTGATTGGATAGGGGTGATCAAGGACAAATTGACTTGGGATAAATTATCAGCCCAGGAAACTACTGCAAGCTGGCGACTCATTGAGAAATAGTGTGTTTTTCAAGTGTGTTATGAAATACATTTGGAGTATACAAGTTTACATATGAACATGGTCTTTTGTTACAGGACAGGTGTATGTGAACAACAATTGAAAGGTAAAAAAATGATCAATGACAAATTGACTTGAGGATAAATTATTAGCCCAGGAAATTGCTGTAAGCTAGCAAGTCATAGAGAAATAGCATGGTGTTCAAGTGTGTTATAAAATACATTTGGAGTATACAAGTTTACATACTACACTATGAACACGGTCTTTTGTCATGTCTGTGAACAACAATAGAAAGGTGCCAAATTGATCAAGGACAAATTTACTTGAGGATAAATCATTAGCCCAGGAAACTGCTGTAAGCTTGCAAGTCATTGAAAAATTAATGTAGTTTCAAGTCTGTTATGAAGTACATTTGGAGTATACAAGTTTACATACTACACCATGAACATAGTCTGCTATGCGGACAAACTTTGAAAGGGATCCTTTGAAATTTTGTTTGCGTAACAAAAGACCATGTTTATAGTGCTGGTGCTGGTTATCTCCAAAGGGCTGAGGGTGGGGGGGGGGGGGGGCTCTTTTTGAAGCCTGTTGCCATGAGACAAATCCACTGCAACCCCACTATTTCGTGACCTGGCTAGGCTATCCTGATCGGAACTAGCTATTTCGCCTCATCGAGCTAATGAAGACGCACCTACTGTGTCTGGTACCCATGTATAAGAAAAATGCATGTTTTACAGGGGGCTCCTTTCTTGTGTGTCGGTGACTAAATCAAGTTAAGGCGCTGCATTTTTTTCACTGGGCATGTCATATTTTCTGTTGCTATGAATACCATGTATATGTTTGGATGATTCAAAAGAACATTCTAGAAATATCAAGAGCAGAGCATGTGCAGAAGCAAAGCAAGTTTCTGTTGTTCTCGCAACCAAATATCAAGTTGAGTTCTGATGGAAATGAACAATGATCAGGTCCACATGCCGTTGTCACAGTATTGTAACATCAATGATATAATAATGATAATATTAAGTGCTTTACATAACAGATTTATATCAAAAGCGCTTTACATAACAATCGAACAGTGGTGCACTAGTGGCCATGAAATCATTTGATCCATGTGCAAAATTTGACTTGTACTGCATTTTAACAACAGTATACATGTAGGTGTGTCTGGATCAGCCCAAATGCTATTTTGTATTACATTATGAATATAACTCTGGATCTTATGAATATAACTTTTTTTTTGGTTGTCTTTTTGCTGGTGTTTGTTTTCTGATTAGGTGAGAGTGGCTCGGGGAAGACAGAAGCCTCCAAGATCATCATGAGATATATCGCCGCTGTCACCAACGTCAGCAAACAGTCAGAAATCGAAAGGTGAATAGCTGTTAGGAGTGTGCCTGAGCATGCTGTAACATAAGTTTGATCTCATCATTAAAGACAGGGTGTCCTTTTCTTGCACTTCAGAGAAATACAATTTTGTGAAAAACATGGAAATTCAGAGAAAGAACTGAATTAGAACTTCCCTCCAAATAAGAACTGGAACCTGAATTTAAGCAAAGTGATTATTATCTCTAGACTTTGAGGAGGTTTTGGGCAGGTCGTCCGAAATCTACAGCCTAGAGACCTGTGAATGTGTGCAATTTGGATTTATTCCTGTATCGTGCGCTGAGAGGGACAAAAATGATTATGAATCTAGACTGTGCTTGGTGAGTTAATGTAAACAAGGATAGTTTTTCACTTTTCTTGAAAATGTTTGTTAAGCTCTGACTGAGATATGGTATGCGTATTTTGCAGATTTCTACAGAGTTTCATGACTTTTGCAAATGGGACACCCTATCTTTAACATAACTTTGATCGTATTAATAAACGATGAGACATCACATGGAATGTAATTTCGTGCAATTTACATTTTTCTCATTGTTTATCATGTTAACAATACTATCATGTTCTCTGAAATTCATGTGGACGTTTGATAAAAAACACACAGTAAAATATGTAGTTTAATTCCAGAGTACAATGTGCACTAAATGCAATGTATGCTGATCATATCTTGTGGAATATTGTATTCATTGTATTTCTCTTCAATTACTTAATAAGTAGTCATTTAATGTCAATCATTAATGCACCTTTATGAATGATGGCATACCATGTGTTGTGTGTGCTAATGATTTCATATCTATTCAAAAATAGAATTCGCATGAAACAACTTGACCTTTGAAATAGTCAACATTCAAGAGAGGAGCTCACTTTTTCATATTCAAGCGAGTGGTGCGTTTACATACACATCAACTTTTTTATGCTGGAGTTGTGGAGACATGTTGAATATTCAAGCAAATGCTGTAATAAAAATGATAATGATAATGCTGTGCTACATGTAGTTTGAAATACCACACAAGATGGACACATTGATGTATATTATTTGTTACAGAATTTTGTTCATGTGTTTCCTAGGCAGGTAAAAAGGCCTGCAAATCCATTGACCATTTTTGTTATGTTTGCAAAATTTATTTGCATTGTTTAAACAATGCGTTACTAACAGTAACCCTAAAGCTTGTTTGAGGTTTGTTCTGAGTAGCAACAACTAATAGATTCAGAGTGCATTCTATCCATTGAAACTGATATCACTACAATAGAGGTGAATGTAATAATGTGTCACTAGGCAGTTCGAGACAAAATTGTGAATTTGTAACAAAAATGGCTCATTGCAGTATGTAAAGAAAGTGTGTTTAGTTTGTTTGTTAAATGAATAAAGAATGGAATTGAATTCAAATTGAAACACAGTTTGTAAAGTGGTTGAAAATGATAATGTGTCATCAATTTTAGTGTTGCAAATCAAGTACATTTTTCCACCTTTATCATATCCTTTTCAGTATAGCACTTGGAAGTGCCCCCAGGTCTTCAATCCAAACAAACAACATATTAAACATTTAGATTCACACCCACCTATTTAACTCAATCTACATGACTTTAAAATTTAAAGGGTTAGTTCACCCTGAAGTTAAGTTGGTTTCAGTAGAAATATGAAAGAAAAACATTAGTGAATATTTGACAAAAATCCGGCAAAGCTAGGATAAGAAAGTTATGCTCTTTTGAAATTTCAATTTTGTGATGTCACGTGTGAGTTGCTCTCCCATTTGTTAATGTGCTATATGATTGCTTAAATTGCTCTTTTTATGTTTTTGATGGAGGGATATAATTTTTTCAGAGAGATATTTGTGCAAAAACATGATTTAAATGATGTATCAAATGCACAGGTAAAATGGAAATTTTGAAAAAATAATTGTACACAACATATAGGAGAGCACCTCACATGTGATGCAACAAAATCAAAACTGTTACAAATAATAATTTTCTTATCCTTTGAAGGATTTTCATCAAAACGTCCCTTATATGTTTCTGTCATGTTATTGCTTTTATTGAAACCATCTTTATATCATGGTGAACTATCCCTTTCAGGCCATGTGCATGTGTCTATGTAATCATGGAAGTGCCTTTCTTTGTGCTTTATCAATCATGCCCCCTTTTATACACATCCAATGGATCATTAATTTTTATGCTCACTACAGAGTAAAAAACATCCTCATCCAGTCCAACGCCCTCCTAGAAGCCTTTGGCAATGCCAAGACCAACCGCAATGACAACTCCAGCCGATTTGGCAAGTACATGGACATCAATTTTGACTTCAAGGGAGATCCCATCGGAGGGCACATCAACAACTACCTGCTGGAAAAGGTAATGGCTTTAACTTGTTCTCTACCACTTGTACATTTTGGAACTGAATAGCTAAGAAAGAGTCGATTCTTTGTTACACTTTAGGACACCACCAAGGCCTGTATTCGAATTAACAATTTTCAACTTTTTTGTCCTTCTTACTCTTTTCTTTTTGTCTTTCTTTCTCCCCCTAGTGCTATCTCATCTCTCCCTTCATCCCTCCTCCACCCCACCTCTTGCTCTCTCCCTTCCTTCATCCTTCACTCTCACTCCCACTCTGTCTCTCTCTTTAATCCTCCTACATCCCTCATCTCTTTCTCTCTCTCCCTCTCTCTCTCTCTCTCTCTCTCTCTCTCTCTCTCTCTATCTCTCTATCTATCTATCTCTCTCCCTCCCCCCTCTCTCTCTCTATCTCTCTCTCTCCCTCACTCTCCCTCTCTCTATCTCTCTCTCTCCCCCCCCCCCCTCTCTCTCTCTCTCTCTCTCTCTATCTCTCTTATCCTACTATATCTCTCTCTCTTTCTCTATCCTTCTCTCTCTCCCCCGGCCTCTCTCTTTCTCCCTCTCTCTCCCTCTCTCTCTCTCTCTCCATCTCTCTCCCTCTCTCTCCCTCTCTCTCCCTCTCTCTCCCTCTCTCCCTCTCTCCCTCTCTCTCTCCCTCTTTCTCCCTCTCTCTCCCTCTCTCTCCCTTTCTCGCCATCTCTCCCCTTCCCTCCCTCTCTCCCTTTCTCAAATTTTGGTTTTCATTGAAACCTCTCTGTAGAAATATGGTGGCAGCCTCCTGTCCTAATTCACCACCTGTAACATGATCAAAATACAAATATGAACATTTGGTTGCCATAGAAACTTTGCATTGCCTCCCTGAATAAATATACTGCCATATTACCATAAGGGCATCAGTATATTACTCATCATATCATGACATCAATGAATTAGACTGTTTTTATTTTTCCTTTGAGTCACACTGCATAGATTAATTTGAGAACGAAATGTATCCAGTACTCATATGGGCTTATTTTGCATATAATGGGATGCAATTGTCACTTCAGGTATTAAATTGCTGTTCATCACTGGTGATAAAACCGAAGTCCCTTGTATTTGAAGAGAGTCCTATAAATGTCAATCAGTTTGGTTTGCTGCTACTTAGAATTTATCAACAGGGTTCATCTTCCACTTCAACTAGGCAAGAAATGAGTATTTATGGGGGAGAAAACTCTCTCATGACCACTGGCATGAAAATATGTTGTAGGCTAATTGGATTTTCAAGGCCTGGTAATGTAAGGGTTAATGTATGCTATCATGAAACACACCCTGAACTGAATATTGCATGTATACCCTATATTCAGGGATGTGTTATGGAAGGATATGAAACAACTTTCTTTCTTTGAACCCATGCGTGCCACCACTGAAAAATTATGTGGTCTCAGCATGTGCTTTTCAGGTGTTTTAACAATTGCGAATAGGATTGCATACCAACGGTTTCTCAGAGAGAACAAAAGAAATGTAGAGTCTTATTTCACTTGTCCAGTTCTGTTGGATTACATCAATACTCTTGTGAGGAAAAGAGATCAGCGAACAAAAATTAACATTTTTTTCTAGTGAAGTATCTCAGCTGCACGCAAATGCACACAAACTCTGTTAATGGAAATAAACAGCTTAAGATATGATTTTGATAATGATTGAATCTCACATTTGTGGAAATCTGTAGAAAGTGCAGAAATTTGTTAATTGTGTTAGTAAGAATATTATCTTATATCTCCGTTCGTGCAATTATTTAGAAGAAAACCGAGTACAGGATCCTTAGTGGTGTTGTCCTTAACTTTCTTGAAAATTGCAAAATAATGTGATAAGAAACACAGCTTCGAGAGACAAAATAGGGAATTAAAGATATTGCTTTCCAGGTTAACTAAGGCTAAATGTCGGTGGCGCGCATGGGACATCAAAGCATTGTAGTGATTGTGGAATGCTTTTGACATTCATTAGCATGCTTATAGTACCCATACAGATGTTTGAATATATATTATGCTCAAGTTGTCCCTCCTTCCTAACACATCCCTGCCCTATTGAAGGCCTCTAGATATTCACAGGGACACATTTTGGTATTATGGGGTCTAGAAGCATCCCAATGTAAAGATACTGGTGATGAGACACAATGTCATAAAAGGGAAAAGCAGAGTTAATCATTGCATCACAATTCACCCTACTCCTTTTAATAGAAAAAGCATAGTGACAGTATTTGTTCAAGGTTGTACATGTTCGCATTGGGTGTGGCTCCCAACTATACACAGTTACACACAACCTTCTTTGATGTTCTGTTGAAGGAACAAAAGTGGAGGATATTGCAAGGAATTATGTAGTCAAAGGAAGCACAAATATAATAGCTTTACCCAGTGCTCTTTAGTCACATTTATGTCATACAGTGATAGGACATGGTTTGATTTCAGAATTGCTTTCAAAAAGCTGGGGTAAACTTCAATATATTTTGTGAAACATACACAGGAATGCAGTAAGCACATGGTACTAAGCCATCAGATAATATTTAGTATATCAGAAGTTCAATTAGGGACTCATAATTAATCTCTTAATCATGTCACTAATCCTCCATAATCTTTTTGTGGTAACTGCATGTGATGGCATTTGAGAATGTTCATCTTGCAGAAAAGATTGCGCAGTCCAAAGGTTAAATAATGTTACCCTTTTGGACACAAATCAGGAAGTTTACTCTCCTAGTCACGTATTAACAAATTGAGCGCTCAACATGTTGTGACACAGTGTTGTGTGTGTGTTCTTAGTGCAAGATTTTAGATACATTTTTATGAGATTTTTGAATGAAGGTCTGTACTTACACAACAGCTCAAAGGAATTGGCAAAGGGAAAGGGAAAGGGAAGAAAGGGAAGGACCCACAATTTTAAACCGCGGTATATTTTTTCCAGTTTAGCGTGAAACGTGACCTTTTTAGGCTAAAGCATTGTGTTTCATGCTGAACTGGACAAAATATACCGCGGTTTAAAACTGCGGCTCCTTCGCTTTCTTCCCTTTCCCTTTCCCCATGCCAATTCCTTTGAGCTGTAGTGTATATCAGAACATTGCTGTGGGATGGAAAAAGGTTGAAAACATCTCAAATTGTCATTGATCTACATGAGGGCTGGTCCAGAAGTACATTGCTTGCAATATGATACTGAACATATATCTGGTTCCTGGAGATACTTATGAGAATCAATCAGCAATCCTTAATCACCTTTAATTGACTTTATAGGCGCAGTGATTAAGTCAATATAAGCCAACACCAGTCACATGGTAGATAATTGCCTTTAGCTCAGGGATAAGGGTATTATGGACCATCAGGGTATATTTCTGTAAAAGGACTCCACATTTCCCTAAAATATATTTTTGAGGGAAGTTCCACTTCAGTATCTCATTTTTTAACCTTTTACCCAAAGTGCATTGTACCACATACACGCTCTCATATGGAGATGTAGGTGAGGGGGTGGGGGTGAGGTGAAGGGGGGGGGGGATGGCTCTACACGCTGAGAAACAAAACATGGTAGATGATTGAATGACAGGATTAAATGATTGAGTCAAATAGAAAGGGAATCAGAGAATGATGAGATGGGGGAAAGAAGAGGGAAAAGGACATAAATACATGATGAATGGAAGAAATTAACCCGTTGATCATAATTAGATTTTTTCGGGCTTTGTGAACCCTGGCCCAGTTAAGATGTCAAAATTTGACATGAAACTGCAGTACTCAATGCAATGTGGCCTAATTGCACCCTATCAGCCTATCAGGACTTTGAAGTTTTTTCTTTCATAGCCCGTTATCTATTGTCTGTGCACCAGATTATGCAGTCGGGTTACTCAGTATCTGAATGGAGAAAAAACAGCCCATAAATATGCGGTTTCAGAAACGAATGAGTAGTACTGTATGCACATTATACGTGTATTTTTGTAAAATGAGGATGAGAATAAAACCAATAATGATGTCAGTAATGTCAGTCTACATGTATTGGATGAAATTATTTTCATGTTTAATTATCCAATCCAATGAACACATTATTATGAGCAACATTGATAATGATGCTGAAAATCCTAGCACTAAATGATCAGAATGTTGTTAATAGCCATGATATTAACATCAGTAATGATAATGATAATGTTGTCCTGAGCCATGTTGCATATGTTTCAATTATTTTAACTTACCATCAATGGTAACTTCCATGGCAACAGGTGCAATAAGCAGAGCTCATTAGGTATTTCCATGGTAGTTACCATTAATGGTAAGTTACGCTAATTGAAAACTAGATTGAACATGGCCCAGATTATTACAATGATAATATGACTGATGATATTACCTAGTAACGGTTGTAACTCATATTGCAGCAACAAGCATGGACGCTACGGTATATCTCAATTTAACAACATATTCACTGCAGCAGTCAAGATCTTCCCATACTCCGACCTCGTTGTATCCCATACACTGATGTGGTCACTCACTTACAACCTAAATTATTAAAGGGCATATACTGTACTGGGAAGGCAAAAAGGCCTTCAAAATGTAATTGTTAGCAATCTTCTTGCCAATGGTCTTAAATTCATGTATTGTCTATTTTACAGGCTTGCTGAAAGTTATCTGCCCTCAAATGATCCACATATGGAGTAATTAATGATTAATGATTAAATCCTCAAAATGTTCGGCCCGAACATTTCAAGGATTTGTGATTTAATCACTTATTACTCCAAATGTGGATCATTTGTGGGCAAGTAACTTTCAGCAAGTTTCTAAAATGGACAATACATGAATTTAAGACCATTGGCAAGAAGATTGCTCGCGATCACCTTTTGAAGGCCTTTTTGTCTTCCCAGTACAGTATACTCCCTTTAATCTTCGAAAACCTTTTATGGGTCATGGGTAAAAAATAAATCCAGTCTGTTTTCACTGTCTAATATTTTTTCCTGAGTCCTAGGCTGGGAGGAAAAAAGTTCCCATTAATGAAATTGGGGAAGATGGCACCCGTATCCAGGCATTAATGGCAAGCACTTAATGCACAATTACATTAAACGCTTTTTCCACTGCATCAATGACAGGAAAAGATTAATGGATGAGTTGGAAGAATTCAGTGTTACTGGAAAGCAGTGTAACCAAATTATACAGCATACCAGGAAGAGGGAAATATAGGTGCGTCTGCATTAGCCAGATCAGACGAAATAGCGAGCTATTTTGCTGATCCGGGGAACTAGCCTGAAGTTGAGTTCGCGTCTTCATTAGCTCGAAACTCGGGATACGTAAGCTCGAGCTCGGGTTGCATTAATTATCCCGAGTTTTGCAGTTGTGCGACGGGAATAGGCCATGACCGCATGGTTTTGGTCGTGAGCTCGCATTCACGCACGTGTAAAAACCTATTAAGTAAACAATACCTCGTGGGCGCTGATGCATGCCGGGATCGAGAAATTTTCAGGCTAATGAAGACGCTCCGAGCTAGCTCGGGCTAGTTCTCGAACTAGCTCGAGCTAGCTCCATCTAGCCCAAGATTTCTTGGGAAATTTTCTTGACCAAATAGCGAGCTATTTTGCCTGATCTGGCTAATGAAGACGCAAATAGCTAGCTATTTCGTGATCTGGCTAGCTAACCCGATCAGAACAAGCTCGCTATTTTGCCCAGCTCGAGCTGATGAAGACGCCCCTTAAATGTCATGCTCTGGTGACATGTTCACCGACATATTGGTTACAAGAATTTGGAATCCCGGAGTTGCATGGTTACACTCCTGTCAATGTACTCGGGGCTTAACGAGTCAAAGTTTGCTTTGTGTTAAATCTACAGTGACTTAGTGTTTTCATTTCCTCGGGTAGGATTTTTCAAGGGAAATGATCAAATGGTTTAGTTGTGACATTCTCACTGTCATAAAAAAGAAAGAAAAGCACTTAGAGTTTCCTGTATTTTTTCTTGGTTTCCTTCTCTCTTGAGAGGAGGCCAAATTTCCTTCCATGACGTAAACATGAAGTACATGTACATTTTGGGTCAAATTAGTCGGTAGGCTCAAAGCTGTGTCAGTCAGTCAGGCAATCTGTTAGTCCGAATGAATGTGTCTGAAATGCACAGACTAGCTTGTATGTAAAAAGCTATATATGTGCAAGCTAGAATCAAGTTGCCCAGAGTCACATCACATCCAGATACCATGAACTATGCAGTGTCTGGTCGGCCAGACTACACCTGTCACGCCAGATGAATGCTTGACCTGTACAAAGCATGTGGAAATTATTTTTGCTCTATTAGACTTTTTGATACTGATTTACATTGAGTTTATTCTACAGACATTATGACACTGTCTTCCAACATGTGTCTGATATATGGGTCTAGGGCTACACCTCACCTAAAGTGCCAGTCATGTTGTTGTTGTTAGTGGTGGTGGTGGTGGTGGGGGAGGGGGGGGGGGGAGCCTTTCCAAAACCACCACATGTAGTCTGTGTTTTTCCAGATTGATGCAGATTCATTGACGAGAGGCTGGCAAGGATTTTTGCCTTCAAAAATGATACTAGGAACTATGTTGATACATGATACTAGGCTATGTTGCATAAATGTAGGTTTTCAATTACTGTTAATTTCTATCAATGGAAACAGGTGCAATAATGAGAGCACATTCGCTGTTGCCATGGTAGTTACATATTGCAATAATTGAAAATCTGTATACACCATGGCCTGGGTAGGATATTGAAACAAATTGAGAAAAAAAAAACCTGCACATATTTCCCACCTTGACACAGGGCTTTAGAATATTCATATGAAAACTACATGTAGTCTGTGTTTTTCAGACTCATTGATACAGATTCACTGACGAAAGGCTGGCAAGGTTTTTTCCTTCAAAACATGATACAGGAATAGGAACAGATAGGATGTTATAACAAATTGAGTCAAAACCCTGCGCATCATGGCCTATCTTGAGACGGGGCCTGGCTGGGCGTAATGAAGTAATTTCCCTTGGCTGATTGAAAGAGGAAAGTCCCGTCCTTGACCACTGGGGGGGGGGGGGGGGGGGCTCTTAGCTGCTCCTGCTGGACTTGTAAAACTAGAGAATCCAACGAAGACATTTATTTTTAAGGGGCAAGATGAAAAATATGTCTGCTAGAATGCTTGTATTAGGGCAGAATGAACTGTTTGCAGGTCTACAGGTACATGCATCATGTTTGTGTACAACGTTTACAGGAAATATACTGTAGTGTGAGCAAAGCTGATCTTGCTTTGGGAGTTGACCATTTAAAGGTAAAAGGGATAGTTGTGGTAATGATAATTAATAATAATAATAATGATATTAACATTAGTACAGTGTTTAAAAAAGCACTTTAGAGAGTGAAAACAAAATGGACACATCAAAATATACGTATAGATTTACAATAATTTGCATTAAAAATGATTTTTGAGATGGTTGTTAATAGAGTCCATAGTAGATGCTTCAGGGAAGTGTATTGGTAGATTTTTCCAAGTATAGGGGCAATTTAAGAGCATAAAAAGAGTGATCACCATGGCATGTCATGGTACAGGGTCCGGAAGCAAACTGCAGGTGGGCTGTTGTAGAAGAACAGAGGCATATTGCTGCTGAAGAAACTGAGGTTGAAAGGAAGGAAACATGGTCCTGGAGATAGGAAGGAGCGAGGTTATGATTTATTTTATAAGAAGAAGTTTGGATATAATTGGACCCATTATCATGGCAGAACCTTTCTGAAAGCGTCACAGATCCTGGTTCGATTTCAACAATTTCATAATTTCTAACGATTTCCCTCTGTGATCTGGAAATTTAATGAAGTTTGGACCTGTAGTTACAGCCAGGCCGTGTTGCATAAAACTTACCATTGATGGTAACTTTGCTATCATTGACAAGTTCTGTGGAAACCTTGAATTTGATTGGCTGTTGAGTGATGTTACCATTGATGACAGAGTTTCCATTAATGGTAAGTTTTATGCAACATGCCCAGATCTGCACTTCCATGTTTATAGGGAACCATAGTAATGACCAGTATTTCTCCAACCTTGAAATTTACATGTATGGATGAAATTTCAGTCTACATTCTGTCCAAATTATTACAGCAGCTTGAATTTTGTTGTTCATGAAAGAGTGTGTTGAGTATAGAATCATCCCTTTAAAATGTCATTTTGATGAACAACATTTCAGATATCACACCATTTCTTGAATATTTGTTTTAGAATGGTGCTTCTATAAACATTTCAGAATGTGCTTGTTTTCATAAGAATGTAAATAGAATTACAAGTCACTGTCTGAAAATGTTGTTTTAAGCCTAAAAATAGTGTCTGGTAAAACACACTCATTGGTGTGGCCAGGGTTGAGATGGCCATACTATGTGCATGTATGGTAAGGACTTCCTGTATGCACAAAGTGCAGTATGAAGGTGTTTTTTTTTTAGTAAGATCAACTTTCAACTTAATAAAACAACTCTGATAGTGAAACATCCATTCATTAGTGACCTTCTGTATAGAGAGACCAATTTTTTTTTTTTTTTTTTGAACAATTTTTCATTAGAACCGGGTTTAAAGTAGCCTGTGCAGAAAGGTCAGGGCTATGAGATAATTTATTTTATTTTTTGTTCTCATTTTCAATGATTTCTTTGTGATATCCTGAAATCAAACAAACATCAGATTTATGGTCATGGTAAAATGACACTCCATGTATTGCAGGGCTCACAATCCTTGCCACATAAATACCCCTTACACTACAGCTCAAAGGAATTGGCATAGGGAAAGGGAAATGGAAGAAATGGAATGAGCCGCAGTTTTAAACTGCGGTGTATTTTGTCCAGTTCAGCATGAAACACGATGTTTTTTTAGGCTAAAGCATTGTGTTTCATTCTGAACTAGACAAAATATACCCCGGTTTAAAACTGCGGCTCCTTCCTTTTCTTCCCTTTCCCTTTCCCTATGCCAATTCCTTTGAGCTGTTGTGTACCTTAACTCTTTCATTACCATAGGCATTAATATGTGTATTGAACCAATGGGGATTTCAAAACTAGGAAATGGAAGGGCTGATTTAAAAGCATGAATGCCAGGGAGACCATCCCACCCACTGTTTTAACTGGTATCCATGACATTGGGGCAAATAAACAGACTTTTTTTTAGCAGGAAATTCATACTTTGTCTCGTCTTTCATTGCCATCCTTTCTGCTGAGAAGCCAAGTCTGTGATAATACACCAATGAAACAGTTAAGAAATCCTGTCAATAGATTTTCATGTTAAAGGAAATGTGCATCCTGTCGGTAGATTCTCATTTTAAAGGAAAACAAGCAATTTGACCCAATAAATATGCCTTGTCCGTTATGTTAGCTTCATCTTGTTGCAATTTTCAATCTTCCTGAAAACTTAATATAGGTTTGTTAACAATGTACCATTGAATTTCTAGTTGAAACTAAACCTTTCAATTTCTACAAGTAAGATCAGTTTTTGCCATTTTTAGCCAAGTTTGGCAAAGATAATTGATCTACGACCTGTGAATAATTTGGCCTCCAATCCAATCAGTCCATCTAAATGTAGTTATCCATTCTTGTATCAAGTTTGGTGAAAAATTGATATTAATCAGCTAGTTATTTTGAAAACACACAGAAATTTCCAAACTCTAAGATCGCCAATAGTACCGGCATTATGTGGTGTAATGCTTCATACAAGCATCAACAAAGAAGGTAATTAACTTGTCACAATCTCGATAGATCAAAGGTGCATGTTGTGTTTATTGGAAATGAGTGCATCTACGGTACGTGTAAAAATTTATACTCGTCTTAATTCCATGAACAGATAGATCTTGAGAAGGGTTTTACTAGTGGTTTTGATAGATTGATAGAGAGCACAAGAAAAATAGAAAGAGAGGGATATTGAGCAAGAGACAAAGGGACATAGGATATGTAGAGAGAGGGGGACACAGAGAGAGAGAGAGACAGAGAGAGACAGACAGACAGAGACAGAGATGAACAGACAGAGAGACAGAGAGATATATAGAGAGAAAGAGAGACAGAGAGACAGTGAGATACAGAGAGAGATGGAAAGAGATAGAGAGATAGAGAGAGAGAGATAGAGAGAGACAGAGAGAGATGCAGAGAGAGAGATGGAGATAATAATGTAGATTATGATTAATTGAGTTTATTGAATTGAATGTATTCTCCTATCCTGACTGTGTCTTGAATATTGCTATTTCTCAGTCCAGGGTCATCCATCAGCAGAAAGGGGAGCGCAACTTCCACTCCTTCTACCAACTCCTGGTGGGATGCCCCGAGCAGCTCCTCAAGGAGTTCAGACTGAAGAGAGATGCAAGTCTCTACTACTTCATCAACCAGGGTAACGGCTCAGTGGTGAGTTCTCAACCCCCCCCCCCCCCTTCTCCCTAGCATCCCATCTTTATCTCTGTCTGTTTCTCTACCCCGTACATATACACCACCTATCCGCAAAATAAACGCAACATTTGCAGCAATTTAATTATGATTATGGTATATGAACGGGGCTTCAGTCTCTGTCTTTCCCTCTACCCCCTCTCGATCTATATCTATCTGCATCTCCCACCCTCTCTCTGTCTCTCTGTGTCTCTTTCTATATATCTTACTCTGTCTCCTTCCCTTGGTTTCTCCTTTGTCTCTCTTTTTCTCTGCCTGTCTCTGTCTCTATATATTTCTCTTTGTCTCTCTCTCTCTGTCTATCTTTCTATCTGTCTGTCTCTATCTTTCTCTCTCTTTCTCTGTCATGCTCTCTCTCTCTCTCTCTCTCTCTCTTTCTCTGTCACGCTCTCTCTCTCTCTCTCTCTGTCTCTCTCTGCCTTCTCTCTATCTATCTTTCTCTTTCTCTTGTTTCTACAGTCAGACAGTCTTTCAACCATGCATTCATTGATTGTTATAGAGTGAGTGAATGAATGAATTGGTAAGATAGGGTGTAAGTAAATGATTGATTTATTGATTGGTTGATTGATTGATCATTCATTCATCCACTCATTCATTGAATTATCTTTCTGTCATTAATTGTTGTTTAATTGTTTTATCCCCCTTTTTGTTTCTTCTTCTACTTTGTCATCATGCATGTAATAATTTGGTACTTTATTCATTCTTGTATTATTGATATGAACATATCCACTAATTTATTTGTTAATTAAGTTATTCACTCATATATACTAATACATTCACAAATTAATACTGTCATTCAGTGATCCCACTGGTCAATCATTCTTTCGTAAGTTAATTTCTCTAACACCCATACTTTTGTGATACTTAATATTCATTTTTGTTTATTCTATTTAGAAACAAATTGAACAGGTAATGTATCTATTCTGACTTCTATCTCATGTAGTACACTTTTGTCACTTCGATTAAGCTTGGCGCTTGCAATACAGTGTCTGTCTATTTCTGTGAGCTTGTTTGTCTGTGTACTGTTTTTGTAAAAACAAAAAATATACTAAACCTGCATCAACAACTTTCAAACTACAATGCTGTTTGTAGGGTGCAGTGACCTGTGTCTCCTGTACGTGTTATATGTACAGCATAATAGTTTCTACAAAGGTTTGTGTGTAGTAGTGCATCTATGTATGTAGTGTGTATTTGGGATGATGTTGTTAGTATAATTTGAATTAATATGTGTATAGAGTCTATAGACTAAAGCCTGTAAATTGCCATTAAAAAAACATGTTTGCTTCCGAATGCTGTTTTTCCCTGGCTTATATCCTTACAGGTGGGGATAACCATCTGTTGATGCAAAGAATCAATCTCCTCTATTCCTGCTAACATATTTTGTTTTCCTGTGAATATAATCAGAGTACCATAAAATATGCATATCATGTCTTTTGTTCATGTAGAATCATGGCTCACATTATTTGAAATGTTCTAAGAAGAAAGCAGCCAAGGTGAGAATACCAAGGAATCCCGACCCCCCCCCCCTTCAACCTGCATACCCCTACCCTTCACCCCCCCCTGCATCCCCCCATCCCAGGTCCCCCCTCCCCCCCCCCCTCCCCATCTCTGCCTGTGCCTTGTGCTGCATGTGTAGCCTTCTTGCCAGGATGCCAACACAAAAATAATAGCTGCTTCAGGACAATCTGGGAGCAATTCAACTATGGTTGGACAAAATCTCCAATGAGTGCAAAATCACAGAGAAATATGATTTCAAATAAACAGATGGACACGTACACAAACAACTTTTTATCCAAATTACAGTAAGGATCAAGAAATACTTGCTGGGACTACTCTTCAGGCCTGAAGTTGTGTGTGTGTGTCAGCCTATTTATTTGTAACCATGTTTCAGGGGAAAAAGTACACAGGGGCACATGGCCATTTTGCTCCTGAAGTGCTTGAAAGAGCCCTGGAAAATGTTAAAAGAGCCCCCCAAATTCCTTTAGACACAATGTAAAATTGTAGCCAAATGTGCTCAAAAAGTAGCCCCAACAAATTTTGAATTAAATTTTTCCCTGGGCCTTATGTCACCAAATGAACATCCTGAGATATGTTGTGCACGAAGATGAATATTTGCCAGACGGAATCTCTGTCACATTGCATAGGCTAAGTTTGTAGCTCTGATACCCATGTCATATTCTCGCTGCTCAGGCTTGACCCGGTCGCCTGCATCGTGGTAGCGTCAAGGGGGAGGGAGAATAATCGTTAAATGCTTTCAGAAGGCAATTCGGAAGTGAAACTGTGTTTTTCAAGCACAACAAGCTGGTGTATGTACAGTAGTGCAACTGTTTGGGCCCAAAGTCTAGTGTGTTTAGATTGAACAATGGACTTCTGCTCAGTAAGTGTACCACCGAACAATGCCTGCGAAGACTACAATTATATATCGGTCAAGGACCCCAGTTGCTGCATGAATATCATACAGTCGCTACATGGGTCTGTCATCAAGGATACTTTTTACTTTAAAAAAAACATTCTGTATGTTTTGTATGCCTGTTTATTTTGCCATCTTTTTCCATAAGAAAATAGGGCAACATAGTCAGACACAAATTGTTTTTAAAGAGCCTGCTTTTTTTATTCATTGGGGAAATTACAGCAAAACTAAAAAAAATACCTTTAACCATTTCAGAAAACTGAAATGCTAAAGTGAGGTTATTATACATCAAATGTTTGCAGCATCTTGCATGTAGGTGTCAATTATTGTAACTTACCATGAATGGTAACTTCCATGGCGGGAACTCTCATTGTTGCACCTGGCAGGTGTTTCACCAAGCTGTTCATAAGTTACGAGCGACATTACGAATTAACGACTGGTGATCCCTTCTCATGCTAAATCAGATTCTC
This sequence comes from Arbacia lixula, assembly GCA_963669155.1. Lineage (NCBI taxonomy): Eukaryota > Metazoa > Echinodermata > Echinoidea > Arbacioida > Arbaciidae > Arbacia > Arbacia lixula. The sequence continues at coordinate 6,920,939 of OZ022589.1, forward strand.
AATGAAGAAAATTAAGGGTGGTATCGCATTTAGCACAAGAAGGAATCACCAGTCGTTTGTAAAGTCGTTCGTAACTTACGAACAGCTTGGTGATACACCAGCCTGTTGCCAGAGTAGTTACCATTGATGATAAGTTGCAATAATTGAAGTTCTATTTGCAACATGGCCCAGGACAAGACAACAAAACATGTGACGGCTGATATTGAAGCCTAGATATGTCATGAAATGGAAACCTTGAGCCAAGCCATGCTTTATATCTGAGGGAGGAAAAGAAATTCACAGGTGCCAATTTGTTTTTAAAGGGATGGTTTACTTTGAAATTAAGTTGTTTCAATAAAAGCAGATAATGAACGAAACATGTTCATAAAGGTTTGATGTAAAACCGTCAAAGGACAAAAAGGTTCTGATCTTTTTTATTTTGTGACGTGCGACATGCTCTCCCATATGTTATGTACAATTTTTTGTTTAATGTCTATTTTCTCAAAATGATATGTATCATTTTACCTGTGACATCACAAAATTGAATTTTCAAAAGATTATTACTTTCCTTTCCTCTGACGAATTTTCATCAAACCTTCATTAAAAAGTTTCTGTCATGTTTCTGCTTTTATTGAAACCAACTTATCTTCAGTGTGAACTATCCCTTTAACCCTTCGCGTGCCAAATACAATGTTGTGTATTGATGGTGAAATCATTAATAAATGCATGGGCTCTTTTATGGCATTGTAAATTTTTCCACTGAATGTCACTTATGCATGCACTATATGTTCTTTGCAATGTCAGCAGTAAAAGCTGTTCTGCATGTGTGCATTAAAGGGAAAGTCCACCCTGAAGTTAAGTTGGGTTTAATGACAGCAAAAATATGGAAAAAAAAAACATATCAATGAAGGTTTGACGTAAATCTGATAAGGCTAAGCAACCTTCACTATGTTTTTCACATTCTTGCATTTTCACCAAACCTTAACAAATACTTATATGTTTCTTTCATGTTCTTGCATTTATTAAAACCAACTTACCTTCAGGGTGGACTTTCCCTTTAAATGCCTTCTGCAAACAGAAGAGGGTTTCTTTTCACATCCGCAATTATAGCCCAGGGGGGTGTTTCACCAAGCTGATCGTAAGCTACGAACAACTTTACGAATGACTGGTGATCCCTTCTTGTGCTAAATCACTTTCTCAATGATTTTGATCCCATCAGCTTTTAAGTTCAAATCTGATGTTTATAAATGAAACTTCTTGTTGTTAACAAGTGTCTGAATACAAAGCTTATGACTTGTCAAATTTTATTAGGATTGTTGGAAATTGAATTAACTCCCAATATGTTAAAACAGGAACAAAGTGTGGTATCGTATTTGGCACAAGAAAGTATCACCAGTTGTTCTAAAGTCGATCGTAGCTTACGAACAGCTTAATTGGGGAAACACCCCTTGGCTTGTGAGTGTGATACCATGGGAAGAAATTGTATGCTTGTTGCGCATGTGTGAATTTGCATATTGACACATCTTTTAAAGGGCATATACTGTACAGGGAAGACAAAAAAACCTTCAAAAGGGTGATTGTGAGCAATCTTCTTACCAATGGTCTTAAATTCATGCAATGTCCATTTTAGAAACTTACTGAAAGTTATTTGCCCTCAAACAATCCACATTTTCCACAATTAGTGATTAAATCACAAATCCTCCAAATGTTCGGCCCGAACACTTGAGGATTTGTATTTTAATCACTCATTTCTCCAAATGTGGATCATTTGAGGGCAAATAACTTTCAGCAACTTTCTAAAATGGACATTACATGAATTTAAGACTATTGGTAAGAAGATTACTCAAGATCACTCTTTTGAAGGTTTTTTTTGTCTTCCCAGTACAGTATGCCCTTTAAGATGCCTGGTATTAGCCCAGATGTACAATGTAAATGTAAAATTTGGATCGTGACCTATTTTGATCAAAGTCAGCTTATTATTGTAACCCGTTGCTTACGGTTAGATTTTCCTGCTTCGTTAACCCTGATCCAGTTTGATGTTGAAATTTGCCATGGAACTGCACTAACCAAATGAGTGTGGCTGACTTTTACCCTTTAAGGCATTTTTTGTAATGGCTTTATAGTTGAGACGTACATGTAGTCTTGTACACAAAACAATGGTACACTTGGGTAGTTGTGGTTTCATAAAAAAATAAGTGGCACTTCACCGGTTATTTCGATGGCGGGACATATAGCGTAATATCATACATGTAACTCAGAGCTGAATTCCAACTCTCAACTACTGTACATGTTGTCCACTCAAAATTCAAAACTGGGTATACTCTTGTCTTCTAAACCCCAAATAAGACAAACTCTATTTATACATGCTGGTGTATTGCGACTATATTCACATATAGGAAATATAAGAAATGAGAGATGTTATTCTTAAGTATAAAAGAAGTGATTCCGTTCCCGTGGTGACATCATAGTAGTATTAAAGCAGAAAGGAGTTGATTGTAGTGATGTCAGTCTTCTCCTTGAAGTCGTAACTTTCTCTTTATTAAACTTCAAGCAAGAAATTTCCCAAAGCATATGAAACCAGAATTAAATCTACGTCCTTGGTCATTCCCCCATACCAAATTGTAAATGTCAACCCCAGTAGAGTTGAGAGGCCTGAAGAATGTTGGTAGATTAGAAGGTGCATCTGCATTAGCACAATCTAACAAGATAGCTAGCTGCATGCAGTTTGCTGATCCAGGAAACTAGCCTGAAGTTGCAATTGCATCTTCATTCGCTCGAAACTCAGGCTGAGTGAATTAGCTCGATGTCCGTGCATGTGTAATGTGAACCCGAAATGGGCGATGACCGCTTGGATTGAAAATAATTTTACACACGATTCAGGCTGTGAGTTTGTCCTCATATATAATGTAATTATGTAAAAACATAATGTAAACAATGCCTCAGTGTGCGCTCATGCATGATGGGATCAAGAAAAGTTTCAAGCTAATGAAGATGATCCGCGAAATAGCAAGCTAGTTCACGAATTAGCTACCGGTAGCCATTTGGCCATCCAGCCCGAGATGTCTTGGGAAACTTTCTAGAAAAAATGTCTCTCCCAAATAGCTACCTATTTCAGCTAATATGGCTACTGAAGATGCAAATAGGGGGGAGGGGGGTGTTCAGGAATCCTGCAAGGGGGTGTTTAGGTGGGAGCCAGTGGAGAAGCATGATCAGAGCTGAATTCGTTGTCCACCTGTGTATTTTTATTTCTATTTAAATCACGTTATTTTGTTCATTTGTCTGCTATAGAGCAGCCAGGTGGGCAACGACAGAAGGGACTACAAGGCGGCGCAGGAGGCCATGAGGGATCTAGGCTTCACCCCTGATGAGCAGAAGACGGTCTGGACCATGGTAGCAGCCATCATCCACCTCGTAAGTCTACCACACCCTCTATCATTATGCAGTTTCAAGTTCAAAATTTATTTCAATTTCTACAGACATCCTGCGTGGCATTGTATTTTTCTTTAAAAAAAACAAAGTTGCATTTACTGTTAACAGAAATGCAAGACATGAGAAATGTTATAAAACCATTTGAGTATGAATCAAGCCCAAACATACTGTAATTCCATGTTATTTGATGTAATTTGAATGTATAGAAGGAAAGGTAAAAAGCATGGTATGTGTATTTATAGGTCCTTAGATTACATAACAGTAGCAATGAATGAGGAAGAATAGAAGTCTGGATATGCTGGTGGTATAGGAGTCTGTCCCATCGCAATCTGCAGATTAAATTCCAAGGGATCTTACATCCTAGCCCTGGGCCCTGTTGCATAAAACTTACCAGTAATGGTAACTCTACCATCAATGGTTACTTCTTCGGGAACATCGCTTGACAGCGAATGAAATTCAATCCATGGAAATAACCATTGGTAGCAAAGTTACCATCAATAGAAAGTTTTATGCAATAGGTCCTGGTCATAGGATACAGAATCATGACTCACCACTGCTGCCCTGCCTTGACAAAAGGAGGCAACTAACAAAGAGACTTTTGTAAATGAGCAAAATGTGTCTGTCACTTGCATTGGCATCAGTGCAACACCACATCATGTTAGATTGAATATCTCGCAGCAAGATGGATGTTTCTTCACCAGATTTTGTCTGTATGTTAGGAATACTGGGTGCAATCTATGAGCACCAGTAACCCTGATTTGAGTCATTTGTCACTTGCTTCCTTTTGTCAAAGTATGGCAGACTACCTCACGAGTCTTCCATCCCCACACATGATATCAGCACTGGATCAAGAGCATTCCTGGAACTAAGTTTTAGAACAAAACAAATGAAATACAGCCCAATTCCATCACTGGTACACTTGTACAACTGAAACTAAACTAAGTTGGCCCTTGTACCCTGTTCATATTAAATAATACACTACACCCTCTACTATTAAAACATAACCATTTAATGCTATGCTAAAGTCTAATCACTTTTGTCGTAATGTTCTGGGAATACTCAATATGCATCTGTTTTCTCACAAGGTTGATTAAGATAACGATGATTTTCAGATGATGATTATTATAATTATACACTGAGTGATCACTTTTAGGATGTTGATTGGTTTTGTTGCAGTTTTACTCATGTGTAACAACATTGTGCAAAATCTGCGAAATGTTTCAGTTCTGTACTGTTGTTTTTATCCTAATAAACCATTATCTATCTATCTATTCACATGATGGTTTACTTCCTACCAAGGATTCATTTCTACTCCTGGGTGGAGAGCAGCAATGTGGATAAAGTGTCTTGCTGAAGGACACATGTGACAGGGTGAACCTGGGGGGCAAACTTCAAACTTGTAATGCAAATCCATGTTCCTTGTATTACCTAATCCTAGCTTATTATTGTTGTCATGGTAACTCTTCGTTTTCATGTCGTGTTTAGGGTGAGGTGCAGTTTGAGAGCACCACGGGCAAGCAGGAGGGGGCAGAGGTCACAAACAAAGATGCCATCAAAATCCTGACCTCGCTGCTCCAGGTCTCAAGCGATGACCTGGTCACCGCTCTCTGCTTCCGGGTCGTAGCTGCGGGGTCAAACGAGGTCGTCCACAAAGGTCACACAAAACAGCAGGCGTACTTTGGAAGGGATGCATTTGCCAAGGTATGTTGGGATGTCTTTATCAGAGTGAAATTAGAAAAATTCCTTTTTTTCTGACCCACTAATTAATCGTCCCTTCCTGCTTGAGGTTGCATAATGCAGACTTTCTTGAAAACATTAAAATTGAAAAGGTGCACACCTTCTTCGACCTTGGAATTGATGAATTTATGTAAAGATTGTTTTTCTTGAAGGGAATCTTCAAATTACAGAACCTTGGTCCATTTGGTAAAAAACAGCCACATACATATTATGTGTACAATTTGATGTTAATTTCTGCATGCTTTGCAGGCTATTTATGAGCGACTCTTCACATGGATTGTTGGTAAAGTGAACAGCGCCATCGAGGTCCAAGGAACAGTGATGGACCATGGGAAGGAGACAGTCATTGGCGTGCTGGATATCTACGGCTTTGAGATCTTTGATGACAATAGGTAGGAAGATGTCTGTTCAAGAATGTGTTTCCCAAAGCAGTGATGATTATAACTTCAGTTCTGACTCTCTAAGCTGAATTTGGATTACAAATCTGCCATATGATGGTGTTTGCCTCTATTAGGATGTGAATTCTCTATACAGGGTGTCCCATTTGCAAAAGTCATGAAATTCTGCAGGAATCAGCAGCATACCTTAACCATGTATGAAATCTCATAGTCATAGCTTCATGCACATTTTCAGGAAAAGTAAAAAAAACTGTCATTGCTTTTGTTTGAAATTGACCATAGTCTACGGTCCCTGTCAACGCGCGATGCAGACTGTGATTTGTCGCTTGCTTCCTTTTGTCAAAGTAGCGCAGTACAATCACACATTTTCTTCTTGGTTTCTTCTCTGGTTTAGTTTTGAGCAGCTGTGTATCAACTACTGCAACGAGAAGCTGCAGCAGCTATTCATTGAGTTGGTGTTGAAGCAGGAGCAGGAGGAGTATGAGCGAGAGGGCATCGAGTGGACCACGGTGGAGTACTTCAACAACTGCATCATCTGCGACCTGGTCGAGGAGCAGCACAAGGGCATCATCGCCATCCTGGATGAGGCCTGCCTCACTGTCGGCAAGATCACAGACGAGGTGGCTCTTTAATTAGCAGTTTGTGATAACCATGGCAATATAATTATTAACTTTCCAAAATGGGTTAAATCCTCTTTTCGCAACATTTGATGAATTTTCTTGGCCATGCTGCATATTCAGTAACTTAAAATCCATGGTAACGTCCATGGCAACAGGTGCAATACTTAGAGCTCATTGGCTGTTGCAATAGTAATTACCATTGGTGGGAAGTTGCAATGAATGAAAACCTACCGGTATATGCAACAGGGCCCTGGTGGCATTAAGTCTAATGTCGCCAACCAAGGTCCTCATACAGTCCTAGCCTTTTTTCTTTTAAAGTTCTTGAATTGTCCTATGACACAGTTGCCTATCTGGAATGACATTCATTTTGTGTTATTTTTTTTTAAATCAATACTTTTGAATTTGAAGAATAAGAAACTAGCTAGACAAGCTTCCCATGTTGTCCTTACTCTTGAATGATATCAAATTTGATGGGTATGTTCTTTCTTATTCCGGCTAGATCTTCTTGGATGCGATGGACAAGAAGCTGGCCAACCACCCTCACTACAATAGCAGAGCCCTGCGGCCGGCCGAGAAGACCATGGCACATGGCAAGCACTTCATGGTCAAGCACTACGCCGGCGATGTCACGTAAGAATCAGTTTCAGTCTTCAAATTTGAAGAACATGTTTTGTAATGTTGCATAAATTTTTATTTGTTTCATTTCTGGGAGCATAATGATTTGTGACTGAAATGAAAGAGAAGGACGTGATAATCATACAATAGAAACAAAAGTTCCAAATATAAAGGAGATAGTCAGTCCCGTTTAAAGATTGTCATTATTTTTTTATCAACAAAGTAAATCCAATTCAACCCATTCTTTACTGAATCTGCTTATTTTCGTGCTTGCTTTTCTTCACCAAGATGCTGAGCAAGACAGGCTGTAAATAAACTTCAAATTCCTTATAGGCCACACTTAAAGCCACACCCCTTTTGTTACAACAGTTCCATGGTAAATTTTGACATACCCACTGGACCGGTGTTCCCGAAGCCGAAAAGTCTAACGGCATGCTATGGATACCCAAAATTGAGAGCAGCTTGTGGCATTATTGAATTGATATTCTTCTGGTTGCTTTTGGCCCATGCGATATTGCAATACACTTGTGAATGAAATAAGGAATTTATAACATGATATCAGAGCATTGCTCAGGGAGGCTGCGTGTAATGTAAGTGCTCTGTTTCAGGGTAATTTATCTGGTTTCTATGGTTACTGCAGGTATGACGTGGAGGGCTTCATGGATAAGAACAAGGACACTCTCTTCCAGGACTTCAAGCGCCTGCTCTTCTCTAGCCAGAACCCCTCCATCGCAGCCATGTGGCCTGAAGGGCAGCAGAAGGTCACAGCCGTAAGTCAGCCACACAATCATTTTCCTAATGTTTCCTTGGTAACTCTTTATCTGCCCTTGCCAGGATTTGGCACACAAGACCTACAGAGCAGCATTTTGTCTGTTAGAAAAATAGTAAAAGGGAATGTTCACCCTGAAATTTGATTGAAACATGAAAGGAACATATAAGGATGAGGATGAGGAAGTCATGATTTGTTAAAGTCGTGATTTTGTGACGTCACATATAAGAGCTGTTCCATATGCTGTGTGCTGTATGAGGCGATGAATTGCTCTTTGTCTGTTTTTGATGCGAGAATAGTTTTTTATCATTAAGGGGTGTGTGTAAAAACATCTGTCTAATGATGTATCAAATGCTTATATGTAAAATGGTGCATGTCCTTTTGAGAAAATTGACATTTCTTTTAAAAAAAATAGTACACAACATATTGGAGAGCATCTTGCATGTGATGTCATAAAATCAAAACTTTACATCTTATGGATGTAATAAATCCATTAAAGTAAGAATATGAGCAGCTTGATATTAATCCTGAAACTCTTAATCCCCTTTCTTATAGGTTACCAAGAGACCACCGACAGCTGGTACTGTCTTCAAGACATCCATGATTGAGCTGGCCAAGAATCTGGCATCAAAGGTAAAAAATGTTCAAGCATTTCACAATTTTGATAATCAAAAGTCGCAACTTAAATTAAGCGTCAGTTCAATCATGATTAAGTCGTCAGTTGTTAAGAAAGTTGGAGCAAATAGGTTGACATCAATTAATGTCCTTTCAATTATCCTTGGAATATGTGAGTCAATTTTCACTCGTAAACAAAGCAGGACCATGTTGCATATAGGTTTTCCATTCTTTCATAGCATCAATGGTAACTACCATGGCAACAGTTGCGATAATGAGAGCTCATTGGCTGTCTACATGATAGCTACCATTAATGGTACAAGTTACAATGATTGAAAACCTACAATGCAACATGGCCCAGGACCCACCAATTTATGTGTATCAGATTATTAAATCCGAGCACAAAAATGCCCATTGTGCATCACACCTCTCGATTCATAAGGTCTGTACCCTGTTGCATAAAACTTTCCATTGGTGGTAACTTTCCTACCAATGGCAACTTCTATGGAATTTAATTGGCTGTTGACTGATATTACCATGGTAGTGACCATTGATGATAGAGGTACCATGATAATGGTAAGTTTTATGCAACAGGGTCCTGGTCTGCCAGGAGCATCATGAATTATAAATGGCACTCTGAAGGCGGTTGGTATGGTCTTTGTTGTAGTAGGTACTCTGGGCCCTGTTGCATTATGAACACCATTGATGGTAACTTTGCTACCAATGGCAACTTCTTTCAAAACCTTGATTGGCTGTTGACCGATGTTACCGTGGTAGTTACCATTGATGATAAATTATATGATTATAGTGGTAAGTTTTATGTAACGGCGTCCTGGTCTGCCAGAAGCATCATGAATTATAAAAGACACTGTGAAGGCAATTGATAAATTTTTGATGTAGTAGGTACTTTATTGGTAATGACCATTGCAACAGGTACAATAATGAGAGCTCATTGGCTGCTGCCATGGTAGTTACCATTGATGGTAAGTTAGAATGATTGAAAACCTATATGCAACATGGCCCTGATGTTCTTTACCCTCCTGTACCTACTGCTCAGAGAAAAGATTAATCTGAAATTTCTCCTACTCTCACCATCCAGGAGCCGTTCTACGTGAGGTGCATCAAGCCAAATGAGGAGAAGTCTCCCCTTCTCTTTGATGACCTGCGGTGCCTACACCAGGTCAGGTACCTGGGACTGTTGGAAAACGTCCGGGTGCGGAGGGCTGGCTTTGCATCCAGGCAGCACTACAGACGGTTCCTACTAAGGTGCAGTCCCACAGCATTTGCTAACATGTACCTCGACCGTCATAATTCTTTTTGCTCTAAAATTTTAAAGGAAAATCTTTTAAGAGAAAGTCCACCCTTCAGACTTAAGTCGGTTTTGATAAAAGCAGAAACATAAAAGAAATAAATTAGTGAAGGCTCTATGTTGTGCGAATAGTGTGAAAAATAATGGCACATGAAAATTACCTGTTTTACAATAATATATTCCATTAACTTCCATATTGAGAGAATATCTCCAAGAAGTACATATTGGAATAATGTAGTGGTCATCTCTCTGGTAGCTCCTTTTCCATATTAGGGGAAAGAGTAATTAAACTCTTACTCTCTACCACCTTCATGATAGGTACAAGATGCTGTCGGGGTACACCTGGCCGAACTTCAGGGGTGGGGATGACAAGCTCGGGGTCCAGACACTAGTCCAGGAACTTCAGCTGGATCATGACGTCAAGTACGGCAAGACCAAGATCTTCATCCGGACGCCCAGGACTATTGTTCAGCTGGAGGAGGCCAGGACCAGGCTACTACCAGCTCTCGCTACATTCCTGCAGAAGGTACTACTAGCAAGACCAAGTACCAAGGACCAGTATCTAGAACCAGTAGCCAGAACTATAGTACCTAGAACCAGTACCCAGCACCAGTACCAAGAACCAGTACCAAAACCAGTACCAAGAACTAGTACCTAGAAACAGTACCCAGCAACAGTACTAAGAATCATTATCAAGAACCAATACCAAAGCCAAGTACCAAGAACCAGTACTAAGAACCAGTACTAAGAACCAGTATTAAGAACCAGTACTAAGAATCATTTCCATGAACTGTACCAAAAACCAGCACCAAGAACCAGTACTCAGAACCAATACCAATAACCAGTACCAAGAACCAGTATCTAAAACCAAAGAACCAGTGCCAAGAAACAGTATCTAAAACGAAAAAACCAGTACCAAGGACCAGTAACTAAAACCAAGAACCAGTACTAAGAACCAGTACCAAGAACCAGTACCAAGAACTAGTACCAAGAACCAGTACCAAGAACTAGTACCAAGAACCAGTACCAAGAACCAGTACCAAGAACCAGTACCAAGAACCAGTACCAGAAACCACTACCAAGAACCAGTACCAAGAACTAGTACCAAGAACCAGTACCAAGAACCAGTACCAAGAACCAGTACCAAGAACCAGTACCAGAAACCACTACCAAGAACCAGTACCAAGAACTAGTACCAAGAACCAGTACCAGAAACCACTACCAAGAACCAGTGCCAAGAACCAGTACCAAGAACCAGTTCCAAGAAGCTCTCGCAAATATCATTGCCAAGAACCAGTAACAAAAAATGATTCTTATAGAGCATTTCTTCTGTGAATCTGTCTGTAACTCTTTGTTATAAGACAATCAATCTCCCTTCTTGTGCCGTCCATTCCAGCTGTGGCGCGGCACGCTAGCCCGGTGGCGTGTGAAGAAGATTCGTGCCATCTACCTCATCATGAGGGCCTACAAGCGCTACGTCCGCAGGGCTTACATGAAACAGGTCAATGCCACCTTCGGCCGGGTCCAGCAGAAGAGGGATCATGGGAAGAATCTGGCGTGGCCAGAACCTCACAAGTGGATGAAACCCCTCTCCAGGCTGCTCCAGATGGCTCACAGGAGGTACCGCACCTGTTAAAGGGATAGTTCACCCTGAAATGATTTCGTGATTTGCTTTCAATAAAAGAAGCATAAAAGAAGCATAATTGAAAGCACATTAGAGAAACGTGAAACAGTGAAGGGTTTGATGAAAATCCGTCAAAGGATAAAAAAGTTATTAGATTTTAAAGTTTTGATTTTGTGATACGCATCTTCATAAAATGAGGTGAAAAATACACAATGAGTGTGAAGACATTTCTGCCCAAGAAATACCCATTTGTGGGGGGTGGGGGGGGGAGGGGGGAGGGGGTGTCAGTGATACATATATCTTCATAAAAGAATGTGAAAATACAAATACAAATTTGCATATTGGCAACAATATTACAGAAGTTATAACCGAGCCTGTATTTTTTTTGAGAGGGGATTACAATTCTGTCCTCCACTCTTTGTTCTTGTCAGATGGGTGGCAGCACAGATGTTGAGGGGAATCCCGCAGGAAATGTGGCCAGAGGTGAGACTGAAGTCGGCCGCTCAGTCAGCCCTCGCAGGTCGAAGGTCAAACTGGGGTCACCAGAGGAGGTGGCGAGGAGACTACCTGGCATCTGTGAGTGTTTCTACAGCGCATTACATATACAGCATAAGCTGCTGTAGCGACCACCTGTCTAGAAAGACCATGGCCCTGTTGCATAAAATGAACCATTAATGGTAACTCTGCCATTAATGGTATCTACCATGATAACATCGCTCGACAGCAAATCACGTTCAAGGTTTCCATAGAAGTTGCCATTGGCAGCAAAGTTACCATTAATGATAAATTTTATGCAACAGGGCCCACAGTGTTTTTTTTATTGCTTGAACAATACTACCAGTACTCAACCTGTAGCAAGTTCTCATGCACAAGAAGTCCATGTGCTTGTCGTTCTTGAGTAGGTATTGCTGAGTATTGTACCAGATCATGGTAACATGCTTTGATGTGGTGGTCATGCAGATATGCAGTTTTCTCTCTCTTGATGGATTGTTTCCTACGACCAGATGATCTCTTCCTATTCTGCATGCCCCTCTCTCTTTCTTTATCTCGCACATTCTACTTTTCTTGCTGTTACACTGTTTTTCTCTTTCGTCTTTTTCCCCTTTCTCTTTGTCATCTTCTCTCTCTCTCTCTCTCTCACACACACACACTCTATCTCTTTCTTTCTCTCTCTTCCTTTGTTTTTTGTTCTGTTGTTTTTTTGTAATTGTGATCGAATATTGAAAGAGTGGTTGGATGTGCTGCCTTTCAATACACAATTAAGTCAAATACTGCACAAAATGGTTCAGCTACCGGTATTTCTCCTTTTCTGGATACATTCAGTCCTGTACACTGCAAGGAGCCAAGGGGAAGCAAGACAGTGATTGTTATGAGCATTGGGTCATTCTACACATCTGATCACTCCAGCAGGTTTGACTGTATTTATTGATTGCTTAATTCAGTTTTGTAGTAAATATACCATTTTGAATCTTATAATCTTGAATTCCTTTAGTGTGTTTCTGCACATACTTCCATTTTTCAATGGAGTATGGCTTACTGTAAATACAAATGTCCAATTTCTAAAAAAAAATTCTTGATGTTTTCCCCTGTAGATGGATGAGAACGCTCAGTCATCGGTGTATGTGGCCATGTGTGGACAACTCAAAGTCAAAGACCACTTCACAGACGTGCTCTTCTCTTCTCTCATCCTCAAGGTATCCTCAATATTTTATTCCATCTTTGCCCCAATCCTCATTTCTTGTCTGAAGGTTAGTGTGCCTGGTTTTGCAGTCAAAAGTGTGCGTAATGTATCAAAATTTCTAAAGTATTCAACTTACGATGTTTGTGAGTAGTAATACAGATTTAATCATAATGTTTTTCAATTCTGTCTGTTAAAATGTTGGACATTCATTGTATTGTTTGGGAAATGTATAATTGGCATAATGTGTTTATTAATGCAAAACTATAACATAATAATGTGAAATCTTAATATTTGATTAAAAATGAAACCATTGGTATTATTACAACAATTCTTGGCGATATTTTCATGATTATGGTTTCTGTTATTATTTTGTTTATCTGAATTTCTTGCTTATTACTATCAGGTCAACAAGCACAGCAAGTTTGCGGAGAGAGCCCTCGTTGTCACGGACAAGTTCATCTACAAGCTGGACCCCAAGAAGAACTTCAAACTAATGAGACCAGGCACCTCTATAGCAGGGGTAAGAGTGTTTTTCATCTCTTAAAGACAGGGTGTCCCATTAGCGAAGTCATGAAACTTGGCAGGAATCAGTAGTATACCATAACAATAATGTATATGAAATGTCAGTTATAGCTTCATTCTAAAGCATTTTTAGGAAAAGTGAAAAACTATCTTTGCTCCCCATTTGAAACACACCAACCATAGTTTATATTCGTAATCATATTCTCCCTGTCAATACATGATGCGGGCATTGCTCCCATTGAACGCATGCACTGTGGAGCGGATGCAGTGGTTCAGTTCATTGACTTCCAACCCAAGACAACAGAGATTTGAAATGAGCAACTCACACCTACTACGTGTATGTCCCCAGCAAGGGATTTAATACAATTCCAACTCCAAGTTATTTCCACCTTTTAAAATACAAGATGTAAAAGACTGCGTGATAGTATATATGTACAAGTTTGTGGGGGAACAAAAATATGATGCAGGCTTGTGGGAGTTTGGACCCCCCCTACCCCCCTCACCACCCCCCCCCCCCCCCCCCCCCCCCCCCCCCCCCCCCCCACCCCCACCCAGATCTGCCACTGAGGCTACTATGGATAAAAAGCATCCTTATCATTATGACATTGATCACACTCACCCCCCCCCCCCCCCCCCTTTACATCGTCTGCTGCCCCAGGTGACGGGAGTAAGCCTAACCCCGGGCACCGACCAGATGGTCATCATTCACTTGTCCGGAGACAATGACATCGTGGTGTGTCTGACCAACCAGGCGAGGGAGAACAGGGTGCCAGAACTGGTCGGGATACTGGAGGACACTTGGGTGGAGTGAGTAGTTAATAATCATTATTATACTAGGTGTTAAAAAAAAAAAAACTTTTGACACTTTGTTGCATATAGGTTTTCAACTACATGTATTGTCAATTACCATTGATGCTTTCTACCACAGCAACAGCAGTAAAGCTAATAGCCCATTGACTGCAACCATGGTAGTTACCATTGATGGTAAGTTACAACAATTGAGAATTAGCGACAGGCTCCCGGTCACTCTGCTACAAGAACTGCGAGGTTTGGTACAAAACCTCCCTGAAATTTAGCAATCACTATAATTCCACTTAAATTCAGTTTCTAGTTCTAAAATTGGGAGGGAAGTTCTTAAACAGTATCTTAACCAAAAAAAAAATTTTTCCCCTTTTTTAATCCTCTCAGTCCCATAGGCTATAAATTGTGTTATAATTGACAAGGGACTAGCATTTCTTGGTACTGAGAAGGATGTGCTGAGCATTGTATTTGCTATGATGTTGTTCTTGCAGCAAGCGTAAGCGTGAGATCCGCACCATTGTAAGCAACAACCTGCAGTGTCAACTGGGTAAGAAGCAGCGGAACATCAAGGTCGAGAAGACGAGCGTCGACGCCCCAACCTTCCAGCGAGATCGACAGGACTTCATCCTCCAATGGCCTGCACACAGCTGAGCACTAGATGGCGCTCTACCCACAAGCAAGATGCACACTCCTGAGCAATAGATAAGGCTCTACATACTAGCTAGATACCTGACTTCTTTCAATTACGGCTTTGTTCCAAGGTAAGGCAAGTGAGATGCATTGCAGAATTGTTTCATGTCAGCAGGGTTACTATGATTTCAAATATTTCTGTGGTCATTATCATGTTTCTGTGTTTTCTGAAGAAAAAAATTATCCTGGTGAAAATTAATTGAATTTGCCCATGTATATTTGAAATCAATACAAGTTAATTTTAACCACCTTATAAATAAGTGGGATGCCATTGATTCCAGATGAATGTTACTCATCATGTTTGCATCATAGTCATAGTTATGCTGGGTATCCTCATGCAAATGCACAATTCAAATAGGTATGCTGCCATCTAGTGGTAATATAAGGTCAGGGACCAATATTAAATGCTATTATTCTGTCCACACATTTAATCTACTTAGTACTCCTTCTTCTTCCCTTCCTCAGTCAGTGTTTTATTTTTCTCTGCCTTCTCTTGATGCGACCTGAAACTGAATCTTGAAGCTCTGTTTGGAGAAAAAACAATGGGATACATTAAAAATTTAGATAACTATAAACAACACTAACAATTGATTTCAAATTTCATTATTCCAACATGATAGTGTTGATAATGCTGCTCAACATATAAGAAAAATAATGAAATATGAATTATATTTGTAAAATATGCATCGCATTTTCATGACCCCCTCCACAGTCAAAACTTGCTCTTAAAAAGCCCAGTCAGAATAATGTTAAGATGAAGAATGTGTTTGGACACTTAAACATTTCATGGCTTACCAAATAAAAATGATTTCTTTTTGTAAATCAAACTTTGTTGTGTTGGAAGAAGATCTGTAAAAGTTCTAACATGAATAATTGGTTCTTGTTGTGAATTTTTGATTTGTGGTAAATGTCGCTGGCAAGTAAGCAATATCTACAAAATGAATGAAATTTGCTTACAAATATCACTTAGTTTGTAAAAGTTGCTCTAAGTTGTATGTCAGGTAAAAGAGACGGTTCCACTGTATTAACGGTGACTTGACAAGATTTGCATAGTGTACTTAAGAAAACATTCCAAATCTTTTGTGTGATTTGAAGATGGGTATCAGAGTGTATGGGCACCACATGTAGCTTTAAAGATACATGGATTTGTTTTTGCTAAATTTTGTTACATTTTGCGTATATTTTGTTGCTCAGTATCTCCAAATTAAATCTACATTGGAATTTAAAAAAAATCATTGGGATCGAATTTACATTTGTTTCCCATCATTTTGTAAATTTACCTTTTGCTATGATAACAAAATTAGATTTGTTACCAAAGAACAAATAGTAATTTCAATTTAAAGTGCAATCATGACAATGTGCTACTTTGTTGTAAATGCACTCGTTAAGGTACATGTGATTTTGTAGAATGATTTTGTATCAAGTTTGATCTTATATTTTTTTTGAGATAGACAAACCTCTTTGATGAAATGAAATATAAAACTATAATGTTGTTTGCTACTATATATCTATACTCAATATCTTTCAGAACATGCATCTAAAATTGCATGAATATGTCAGCCTTACAATGTAGATCCAATATGTGTGTTCTTTTTTGACCAATGTTCATGTGTGGAATGTGTCTTTATACAGTGTACATGTCAGTGTTAAATCTGTTTTTGCATAATTGTGTCTTCTTTTTTGATAAACTGCCTAGTGGGTCTTGTGTAACATGTGCAATTCATAAAGCATGTGTTTTTAAGGATTGATATATATATTTATATGTATACTAACACAGTGCCAAGTGCCTACAGCATATGCATTAGGATGAACCATCAGTAATGCTAGCACAACATGTGTGGTAGGAATGTGTCTTAAAATCAAGATTGAACAATTTCTGCTATTGGTGACTCTCTTTCCACCAGGAATACACACAACTTATGAAGAGGAGCATCATTTTAGCACAGGATTGGTTGAGGTATGATGTAAGGGGGCGCTCTTTCATGGAGCCCATCTCAATTGTCTGCTCTGCTTAGTTATATTAGAAATCTAGAAATAAGTAACTTTAGTATTTCATTGTAAACTTACACCCAATTAACTTAGGTGAGTGAGTCTTAACGTACAAGTCAAATTGTACGTGTATGACTATGTTAACTTGCAAGATGTACATATCAAACAGCTATTAACTGTTGTATTTCAGACAGCACGTTGTCATGGATACTCTACAAGACCGCTGGACGGAACATATGTTCAAACATTGTATCTAATCATGTATTAACTCTTAGCCCGCTTCGTTCGACTCGCGGCACATACAGCGGGCTGCCAAGTTCGACTTAAGTCACATTTCGCGCACAATGCATACGGAACGCATTTAATTGTATTGTGCGCACACACATACAAAAGTGACGCGAGTATTGAATCGTATATAACAATAAGGGGATTAAAGTATCAATAGGCAGGAAGTCTCCGAGGACAGGAAGTCTATTGAGAAGTACCCAGGGTCAATTTCAATAGAGAAGTTTAGTTCATTGTTAGCTTACTCTTTTTGAATGCCCCATTAAATCCTAAATTGTTTGGCTCATTATACCCATAAAGACATGGGTTTGGTATGTAATGAAAGCTAAAGAACACATCTTTTCTATGAACTAACATAGAGAATAACCTTCATTAGGAAATATTGAATATAAGAGGTATAAAATAGCCTCCAAAACAATAATTTTGAGACAGAATGTAAGGTTATAATTCTCAGAATCTATGATATTATACATGAAAAAAATGATACCATTGGCATGAGTATATGTTTTTCTTAGACTTAGCTACACATTTTTTTTCATCACGACAAACCAATAAAAAGTTATTGGAAGTTGAATAAGACAGTGCATGCAAAACCCCTCTGAGTGTGGCACCTTGAAATTAATGTGGCGCAGGGGAGATAGTGTGCGTGGCGGGCAAAGAGTTAACTGCTTGAAAGGTTATTCATGTATTTTTTTCATTCTATTTTTCCATCTTGTTTTGCAAATGCTCGAAAATTTTTGCTCTTTTAAAAGATGATTTCCTTGAACAGTATCAAGTCACGGACTAAGTGGAGGGCTAATTAATGTCCAAATATGGAACATACTAGTTCACAACTTTCATCAACACCCACCCTCTTCTTCTACCTCCATTCCATCCCATTTATTTTCGGTTTAAAAAACACCGAAAACTAAAGCTAAAAATAGTCTTGTGTAAGTGTTATAAAATATAAAAATTCACCTCTCCTTTTCACTTTTCACTTTCCTTTCCTTTCTTCACCCCATAAGTGGGCCAATTATCCGAAAGAATACAACCACATGGTGTTACCGAAAGTTTTGCTATTTTCTAAATAGTATTTATTAGTATGGAACATACGTTCTGAATTCTTATTTGTCTATATAGTCGCCTGTGTTCTTGCTTATCATTTAATGTTAACACCATGGTGATGGCATCAGGATGAAAAAGAATAATGCTACATGTGGAGACCATCGATATATTAGTATGCAACACTGTATGGGATGATTAATGTTGGAGAAAAAAACAGTCCTTGGATGGTGGGAGAGATCAGAACAAAAGTCCTCACATTTGTATGATAATCCATCATTGTGTTCCTGTTGAAAAGGAAATAAACAAATCTCCAGAGGAAAGCGATACCAACCCAACAAGACTGCACAAAGGTGAAGCTTCTTTGATTTCAAATCGTACTGAAAAACAACAAAGATTGATATTCAAGGAACAAGATCCACATACAAGAGAGAGTGTGCAGTCTAATTTGCCATTATGTTAATTATGAATGGCTGCCTTCGTTCTTATGAATACATAAAAAGATCAGTGCCTAGACAAACAACTATTTATATATTTTATGTAAGTAATCATTTACATGTATTTTGTAAAACATGTTATACAATCGTGGAATACGTTATCTCTTTGTTCGGCTTCTGTTGCTGGTGTGACTCTTATGTTTGCCTTCCAACATGCTCAAAGTAAGATTTGAATTTACGATCTTTGTCTCTGCGTGTGTATATATTGAAAGTTTCTCCACAGAAATGTCTCCAGGCTAACATAGGTGGAAAATGTAAAGTAGGCCTCTAGCTAGTACTGTGTTTACTAAATGATATTGCATGAAAGCCAGAAACACATTGGGCATTATGTTCAGGTCCGACAGCTCAGCTAATTTTTGAAATGTGGTCAAAATTTCTCTTACAGAACCCTTATAATTTGAGAGCAGCAAACAGGTACATATTGAGTTTGAATATGTGTGTCAACTGGTTCAGTGAAGAACCCCAAATTTGATTGGTTTGTCAACCACCAAGGGACCATGCCCCCCCCCCCCCCCTAACATGTTTATTGATTATATAAGAAATAAGGGGGTCTGGACCTTTCTATGGGAGGGGTGAAAAGTTTGGATCTGGAAGAATAATTGATGCATGACAAATTTGTATCTTGCCATTAACAAATTATTGTAACTTATGAAATAAATTTTATAGATGAATGTCTAATAGATATCATAATATATGAATGAAGCTGTCTTTTTTATGTAGAGTATTTTAATGATGTTGCTTATTATGCCTAGAATATTGTGAAACATATTGTAAAGTACTAATCAGTAAATAGTGGTTCTTGTATGACAAAATGATGGACAGTTTTGTCATTCCATCAAGATGAACATCGAATGAAAATGAAACATGCAAATGTAGTACAGTACTTTTTCGTCAGATATGATTTCAATAAGTTTGACATGTAACACAGCCAGTCTTATAAAATTGATCTTGATTTTTATAAAGAAGAACAACAATTTCAAGGTGTCATGGTCGTTTTGTGCACGTTTGTATGTGATATTCTCACTAGTTGAACAGAGGATTGGAGGAGGGGAGAGAGAGAGAAAGAGTGATGAGAAAAAGAGGCTTAGAAAAGAGATAAAGACAGAGTGAGAAGACATGAACAGGTAGCCACAGAAAATGCGTTAGAGGAAGGAGGAATAAAGGAAAGGACTACATCGAGATTGTTGACGTAGATGAAATTAGAGAAGGGAGAGGAGATAATGTGCTCTACTCTGACAAAAGGAAGCAACTAACAAAAGAAACTTTTCTTGTAAATGAGCAAAATGTGTCTGTCACTTGCATTGGCATCAGTGCAACACCACATCATGTTAGATTGAATATCTCGCAACAAGATGAATATTTCTTGTCCAGATTTTGGCCGTCTGTAAGGAATGCTGGGCACAATCTAAGAATACCAATAACCCAGATTTGAGTGATTTGTCACTTGCTTCCTTTTGTCAGAGTAGGGCGGAGATATGGAAAGAGTTCCAGCAAAGGCCGGTGTGATGGCATATTCCGTTCCTATTATATTTGGTTCTCAGAACCAAACATCCCGGTATATATCGTTCTGGAACACAATATACCGGTTTATATTCCACATACATGTACTAAGAATGCTGCTATATGATTCGTCAAGAGTTGATCACGTGATAAAGGGTAGTTTTGCCCATTTGATCACCTGAGAAGAAAAGTTCGTTACACTCTAGGTGATAGTACTTTTTGGTTTCGCTGATCCCTTCACTCCTCACAGTCCTAACGCGTGATCAATATTTTGAGTACGCGCGAAATAAAAGTGCGTTACACTCGGACTTAACGCGTGTTCCCCATGGCAGCGGCTCAGGGTTAGGTACAGAAGTAAGCATTATTTTTGTAAGTCAAAATGTCATTATGGTATAGATAGTTGGAATGTGGAATATAAAGCAAATAACCAACTTTTGGTTTCATGTAATGAGACGAACTTATCACTTCCTCGGCTATCTGAATGTATACGCGATCGAGCTACATCCAGATCGCCTCGGAAGAGATAGTTCGTCCCATCACCCTCACCAACGTTGATTATTTGCTTAATGTTATGTTCCAGTGGTATGGCATATGTCGTACTCATTGGTAGATATCGTTCCAACTGACCACGTATCGTTTTCGGGTAAACTTTTGGGCGATCGGAAATAATCGCGAACTAATTCAGCAGGGTTCTATTCAAGAAGAGAAAAATGATCAAATATTAGAACTGCAGCTTCATTTGACGGACTGAATATGAATTCTACCCAATAAACTCAAGTTCATTTGAAATGCAGTGACATATATTTATGGCTTGAGAGAACGAGACATTTTCACATAGATAAGCACAGGAATCGCACACCGCTAGCGAGCAACTTTCCACACGTTAATATCTAATTGAAGTGAGCAACCATTTTTAATGCGCTATTACTTTTAGCACCACCTCCACATCTTCGAATCACTGACAGCCTTTTAGTATTGCTGTACTTGAGTCGATATAGCCTTTTGACAAGGCACTGTGGGTGTGGGTTGTCCCTCAGTTGTATCAGCAGTTGTATCCACGGAACTATGTATCCCGTGCGCCGAAATATGCCTACACTCCTGGCGCTCCGAAACGGATCTTCCGTTCACCCCTCGCCTGTCACTGGGGTTAGCGCGGTTAGTCTCGTTCCAGGCGCTAGTGGGGTATTGCGCTGACGGAGGAAATCATCAAGGGAATGTAATGGTACAAAGAATAAGACGAAGAAAGAGAAAGGGAGGGTAAAGAAAATGTATCACGTACATTGCTGCAAAGAAAGGGTGCTGTTATTATCGTCGTCTTGATGACTCTAAGAGTTCAAGCCTGCAGAAGTTGTTGCTGGTCTAGACTGAGTGTACATATCGAATCCTATGGGACACTAACTGCGCGTGCTCTCCGCGCGTGTCTACCACTCTATGGAAATACCATTGGAAATTTCATGTTTTGTTACAAATTTTGTCATTCCTGAAAAAAGGTTCCCATTTGTTTCGCTAGTTCCAATACAATGCTGATGATATCATATTATTTCCATTAAACAATTGAATTTTTTGCAAAGACGTTAATTACATTCGCGTTTTGGGGTCAAAAACATCCCTTTTATATCAAAAATAGGATGAAACTCAACGTAAAATCCCACTGTATGTCACCACAAACGATTTCCCACTCGATCCAATTTCACTTTATGGTGTCTTACAGCTTAGCTCCCATGAATCATTGTGCAGTTTTTTCTAAGCTTTACAATGATGTAAGAATGATGTTCATTGGTCAAACTTTGCGTTCGCCTTTTAGCTTTAAATAAACATGTGTCAGACCACAAACCAATGGCAAAAGTTGCCATATTCGGGGCGGGCGCGCACTGTACCTTATACACATTCACCATGCATGGCGCGGCCGGGCTGCGCTTGAGCGACTGTGCGTGCGCCGCTGAGCATTGGCGCGCGCAAGGGGTCCAAAAGGCGTATAAGGACTTGATATGACATATTCAAGCTTAGATTTTGGCGTACTTTATTGAAACGAGAAGGAAGGGGCACCCTGTAGAAAAGGGGGGGGGGGGTTATCAAGTCTCCTTAAGCCCCGATCAGTGCAGGCTTTTTGGAATATTTCGATAACATGAAAGCAGACCATAATGTGGTCAGGAGAGCTCACACATGCAATACCAATGTGTTCCTTGGACCATGTCTGTACTGCATTCATTAAACAGGTGACGTGGGTGTGTCTTCAGCGTACGCCTTTTTCTTTTTATAGAAGAAATGTAATTTGTTTTCTTCTTTCTTTTTTACATATTATCACTTATTTTGTAAGTGTATATTCAAACTGAATCTGGTGCTGTATAAGTTAATCTTTTAACCGTGTGATGGATGCACGAGTGTTGCAACTCAACATACACATTTGTTAACAACTTAATGTACATATACATGTATAACTTTGTGCCTGGAGAAGAAATTGAAGAAAAAATGCATAAATATGTTGACATCCATCATCACAAAGCATCTGTTTATTTTGTGTATATTCTGTTAATGTCAAGTACTAAATGTGTGTGTACACTGGGTTTGCTGGTCTGAGGCATACCCATTTTGAGAAGGACAAGATCCTTTTTAAAATGGCAGTACCTACTCAATGCCTTTGTGTATATTATTGTTCAAAAGCATTGTTCTTGCATATTGTTATCTGGTAGAGCATAATATTCTAGAATGATTAGTATCACATCTGTAGTACAACCTCGCCAATGGATGATATAATTTTTATTGCAAAAAAAAAAATCACGCATGTATCCAATATTTTGTATTGTGCTGAAATACAAGTATTTGAACTTTTCATATATCTAGCAGGCTTGAAAGTCACACTAGTTAAAGCATTAATTGTGAACTTTGCATACAGACATTTTTATGAAAAAGTAAGTCAGCAGAGTGCACGCATGTTTATTGCTTATGAGGAGATGTGGATTTTTAAGTCTAAGAGAATTGGGGTATTTATTTGCAAGAAATTCGAAGCCTACCCACTCCCCCTGAAGAGAAAATGAAATCATACAGCAAAATCAGGTTTTACACAATGGGCACATATTTTGCTTATATTCATAACAAACGGTGTATTTTTTAATCTGTGTGTAATTCAGTCAGGCATATTTCTTAGACCTTGACCTTTTATGTTTTACACTTTCAAGGGACACAATATTTATTCATGTTTGATAGTTTAAAGCAAGCTATGTTCTGTATCAATCAGTGTTTTGATGAATCATGTAAACGTATATAAATATGTGATTAGTCACATTGTTACCCATAAGGAGATATTTGTGAATGGGCTCATGCAAAGTTTTCAATAAAATCTGAACTTGAAAGTTTAAGTGATAATGGTGATTCCTAACATTTTTATTTTCATGTCAGAATTAGGCTTACATAGCATGGACATTCTCTCTGCACAGACTGTATACTAAAGCAAATAATAGTAACCAAGAAGTAAGTTCTGCAGTACTAGCAATGTGATGCTTTATATATGGCAAAGTTGTCTCTTCAAATTGATTTGAAGTTAAACATAACCATTGAAGATTAATGTTTTTCACAACTTCCCTTTCTGCCCATTTCAATAAAAAGAAAGGTTGCATCATATAAACTGTATCATTGGCGTAAACAAGAAGGTATCCCCTTGTTCTCCATTTTCTTTCTCAATTAAACGATTGCAGACTATCAGTCGTTTTGTCATTAATCTCTTACTCAAAAATCTATTCCACGCCAAAAAATATCTTGCTTACTTCTCCATATGGGCCGCTGTTTTCTGTGCCTCATTGAAAATTCCACAGATTTCATGTACATGGCGGTTTAATCTATGCTCAGAATTATCAAATTAATTTCTTACTGAAATTTATTTACTGATATCAATTTTTAACTGTAACAATTGTTGACTTTCAGTCCCTTCCCCTTTGATCTCTTACTCGAAAATCTACTCCAGGCAAATATATAGTTTGTTTATACTTCTCCATTCGGGCTGCTGATGTCTTTTTTTTTTGCCTCATTATAAAATACATGGACTTCATATGGGAAATATGTAACTATTTGACCCTGATCAATTATTGGTCAGATTTGGACTTGTGTGTATGAGATAATTAATTCAGAGCACAACAACCCTCATTGTGCACCACACATGTGAGCCCACGTGATGTTTCTGCCAGAAGCATCATGTATTATTATTATAATCAGTTCCAGGAGGATGTTGCATATAGGTGTTCAATTATTGTAACTTACATGTAGTGGTAGCTACCAAGAAAACATATCTCCAACATGGCCCTGATCTCTGATATCATCCAAACTTTCTATTCGTAAGCATCTGAAGTTATGCATATGCATCTAAACAAAAGCATAAGATTTATCGTCTCGCAAGCGTGACGATCTTGCCACCATTCCGTAAAAAAGATATATTTTCAGTCCTTCATATCTATTTTCCAAAACCATAAGGACTATCAACTTCACCCCTTCTCCCACGAGGTTTGATGTGACAGGGTTGTGCTTTACTCATCATTTTGCAACTACATGCACCACTTTTGATCATTAGATGATAGTGCTTCTCTTTCCCCGTTTTTTCTTAAATTTTAGTTTTGCTTTTATGATTTTTTCCTTTACATACATGTACTGTAATTGACATTTCTTCTTTGAATGAATCATAAAAATGAATATTCCCCCTCAGCATCTACCTGTCGCAGTTGGTAGATTGGCTGCTCCATCTATCCATTGATTGATTCCATCCACCTTCGTTGTGGTCTGCCCTTCCTTCGCTTGCCTACCCGGTACGGTATGGTAGCCAGCTGTATGTATCGTATAGGGAGAGAGAAAGTAAGAGGAATATGTAGTGGGAGAGAAAGTAAGAGAGATACACTGAACTCCAAAAGTTTAGGAACACCTGTATTCAGTGTGTTTTTCTATATTTGGTAGGCTTTATTGATATTCATATATTATCATTTTAAAGTGAATAGTATATAAGAATGTACATTTTATCCTTGATTCACACAGTTATACTCTATTAAATGGCTGCCTACCAGTCAATATGGCATTTTCTCAAAATCCTAACCTTTTGATTACATTCGCATAATCTAGATATCCAGAGCTTTTCACCATTATACAGGATGAAATGCGAAACTTCATTCATTTTTCTTTTTCCTAGTAAGAAGTCAAACACACAAATAAAATTAAACAATACTTAGTGTTTCACTTGTATGGAAACCTCTTTCTTTAAATTCAAAAACATAAATGACAAGAAAGGGGATTGAAATCTGTAGACTGGGGCACCCAATCCATGATTGCCAGGACTCGTCTCTTCCTTTCTTTTTCAAGTAGCCTTTGCATATTCTATGAATAGTCTTGACGTGTGTTTTGGGTCATTGTCCTACTGGAAAACAAACCCTCCCCCGATCAGGCGTTTCCCTGAAGGGAAGGCCTTCCGCTGTAGGATTGAATGATAGCCTTGCTGGTTGAGGATACCCTCTACTCTGTGCAAATAAGAAAGATTGGATGATATCAGAGATCAGGGCCATGTTGCGGATAGATTTTCTTGGTAGCTACCATTGATGGTAAGGTAGAATAATTTAAAACCTATATGCAACATGCTACAGGAAAGTGTAGAAAATCAAATGACAAAAAAAACCGGGCAGAAAAGTAATAAGGAGAAGAATATGGAATAATGAAAAACGGAATAACAAAGATGATAAGGCTCTGGTTGATTGTTGTCATCAGAGATGAAACAACAATTAAAATCAATATTTCAACCAAAAAAAATAAAAGGTTAAGCGATGGTTTGCCAGGAGTTCAGGTGTCGTGACTTCGGGCTTCCGCAATTAAGCTCATCACCCTTACCGACTACCATTAGTTCCCTTCTGGTATGGCGACCGGCCCATTCGCATATCCCTTCCTACCTCCTAAAAACTGTAGCCTATAAAAACTATAGACTCTAACTCTTTAGGGGAGGAACAAGGGCGATCCCAATGCCTTTGCCGGGCCATCCGACAATCCTTGAACCTTGGCTTTTCAACCTTGGAGTTAGCGGGTTTCGAACCCGTGCTCGCTAGCACGAGTGTGAGGTAGTACCGGCGCTTACCCTACCACTAGGCTATAAGACGTCGGTGGTTTTGCTTGGTGATTTTAGCGTATAGACTATTAGTTTCAAATCAACGAGAAAAAAACCAAAAGAGCATCTATGTCAGGAATCGAACTCACGACCTTCAGGTTATCAGTCTGACGCTCTACCAACTGAGCCAACAGACCGATTGCTGATGTTGATACCTTTTCAAAGAGTATTAAACATGTATATTGCAGAACAAGTTTCTATCTATTTTTCTATCTAATTTTCTTTTTGATATAAAGAAATGTGCAATTTATGAAAAAGAATCACATGGGGGAGGGGAGAATTGTTGCCCAAATGTATCCTGAAAGTGACCCGAGAGCCCTCTAAATCTGATACAATCTTGTAGTAGTAATATGAGCTATGATATGACATCTTATATGCTGTGAGATAATTAGCCATTGAAATGTTACTACTTTTCCATGGTGCTCGCTTTTCTCTCCGTCTCTCTCTCCCAACCTCCTCTCTCTCCACCTCTCTCCCTCTCTCTCCCTCCTCTCTTTCTCTCTCTCTACCCCCCCCCCCCCACCTCTCTTTCTCTAAAGCCATCTTTGTTGTTCTTTTCTCTTCCGATACAAGCAGTTTTTTTATATAGAGTACCAAAGTGGTGTCTTCATATGAACATGTTGGTCAAGACAAATTGGCTCTAAACAGAGGTTTACCTGTCCGATATTGTATATCGGGCTCGTGTCCGGCATTCTCAATTACATTCCCCGTTGTAATTACCGCTGCTTGCTCTGCCCGTATTGTTTAGAGCCATTTGCCTTGACAATAATGCTCAAATGGCGTCACACTTCGGTACTCTACATTCAGATAAGCAGACGTAGACGGTTGCTTATTTTCCCCACAAATATATTTTTCATTCTTGAATGCATCAACATTTTCAAATTAATGACATATATCAGTACGGTCATGATGAAACTAATCCATGTATAATCACGTAAATGCTCATTGAAGGAAACACTCAAATATATATAGTGTGGATGCAGAGAATTGTCCTAGTCAAAACTAAATTCAAACAGTGATGCAACACTTTGGCAATTGTCGACAAAAACTCTCCTGAATATAAAAAATGTCATGTTTTCTTACAAATTATTTGCTGGCTAAGCCTCCTCCCCCCCCCCCCCCCCCCATCCCCACAAAAATACAACTAAAATTAGAGTAAGAAAGTAAAATAATTTATTACAATATAAAATTGAAAATGAGAATGAGGGATATTAGGTGGGATATGTGACAAACATACATTTTATTTCAAGATCTAAAAATCAAAAATACATGTTCTTTTGTAATGCTGTCTTTATTAAAAGCTTAGAAATATAACTTAAGTTCTTATTTATTGCATCGTTTAAAAGATAAGTACATTTATTCTAGGATCCCTTATACCATGGTCACAACCGACCGTTTTTGTACATGAAGTTGGCAGCTTGCTTGCCAACTCTACGATCCTTCCCTGCGTCGTCCTTGCGTCCAACGCAAGAAGTTTCAGCGAAACCCGACCCTGATCACAAGCAGAGAGAATCATATATGTATATGTGAAGGAATATCCCGGGGGAAATCAAGAAAAACCGAGCTGTACACTCTACAATGCAAAGAAGCTAAGCCATTTGAATCACCAATTAGATACTTTACACACGCCAACACTGATTCTGATAACATATAGATATACAATGTGGATAGCTTATATCGTTGGAGATTCACATGCAATAGAATGTCATTTGAGAGAGAAATCGTTTGTTCAAAAATTGCTTTCCTCAATTAAATACAACCACAATTATTCTGCTTCTTATAGAGAATGAATTTTATGTCGTGTGTGCACTCCACATGCTATTACTTGCAACACAGGCGTGTGTGTGACGGGGATATGTGTCGAAGCAGGGATGTGTTATGGAAGGATAGGAAGCAACTTTCTTTCTTTGAACCCATGTGCCAAGCCGCTGAAAAGTTATGGTGTTCTCAACAGGTGCTGTTCAGGTGTTTGAACAATTATGAACATGATTGTGTGGCAACGGTTTCTCAGAGAGAACAAAATAAATGTACAGTCTCGCTTGTCCCGTCCTGTTAATGACATTAATACTTCCATGAGCACAACAGGTATCAGCAAACACAAATAAACAAGTTTTTCAAGTAAAATATCTCTGCTTCACGCAAACACACGCAAACGCCGTTAATGATAACACACAACTTAATATATCATTTTGAGGGTGGTTGAATCTCCCAAATGCACGAGTTGTCGGAAAGTGAAGAAATTGGTAAATTTTGTAATTAATACAAATAGCTATATGTCCGATTTTTAATGATTCCTCAATACTTTTCGAAACAAAAGCAGAGTATTAGGATCAGTCATTATCTGCCGTTAACTTCCTTATAGTTTGCAAACGAATTTGTCAAAAACAAAAGTCTACAGACAAATGGGAAATTAAAGAAATTTATTTTCAAGTTGACATCAGCTAAATGTCGGCTCGGCACATGGAACATCAAAGCATTGTCATGATTATGGAATTCTTTTGACATTCATGAGCACGCTTTAGAACCCATAAAGATGTTTGAATGTATTATGCTCGAGTTTCTACTCCTTCCTATAACACTTTCCTGGTCGAAGAATGATCCATGCAGCCGGTCTCTTACACTAATACATCATGGGACGACTTTCCCTTATATGTGCAGTATTGAGAATTTAACGTGCTTCACATAATCCTTTAATCCTAATACTCACGGGGATGCATTATTCCCCCACCCCACCCTCGTCAATTTTTTGTCGGTACTTCTGAACGCCTCAATATTTCGAAACATGATTTTTTTCCGATCCTTTCCGCACATTTTGATACCAAATTTATGCCGATCGGACCTACCGTGCCGATATGAGATTACGTTTACCAAACACATGTCACTGAAATTTCGCTATTTTTCTATATGACTGAGCACAACCATAAAGACAAAATCATGCAGGAGATTTCCCATTTTATGTAAATACTTTTCTAACAGGTAGTGTAAATAATTTAAAAAAACACACTCAAACCCACATACACCCACATTCACACACACTTACACCCAAATCGCAAAATGCGCTTGACGAAAAACAATGAAATACGTGAGAAATAATTACCACAACCTATCCTTTTTTCAGTAATTGATGTGGGATTTTTGAAAGACATTTGTACCAGAAATTGATATTCCTGAGGCTTTATCTAGTGATTTCTTGCATAAATGAGCATACATTACTGAATTTAAAAAATAAAGGCACTTTCGCAAATTTAGCTTTACAACTTGTGGAGTACATAATTCTTGACTCTTATAAAAAAAAAAATTGAGGGAATCGGGCGGCCCATGGCCATAATACCCCTCCCCCCCTCCCCCCCCCCCCCCCCCCCCCCCCCCACCGTAACATGCTTTCAAATTCCCCGGTAGTATTAGGGTTAAGAGAGGTGGTGTAATTCTTTGTTCAAAAGTATTCATGCATGCAATCCAACTTGTCGTGAAATAATTCAACGATCATGATTTGCCTTGTGGTCTGTCCAAGCTATCTTGAAAGTTGATATGACTGCTTGATATACTATCTCTCTCTCTCTGGGTGCTTTGTCGTGTGACGTAGGCGATCATGGAGTGCCACACAGTTCTCTGTACTGAGCTATTTGTATCAATTGCATATCATGGTAAACCAGTCAGTCAGGATGCTTATCAACTTAATAATCCTTCTTCCCATGCCCCATACCCCTGGTTCTTTTCCATCAATCCAAACAACTTTACACAGTATACGACGTACAAAATCTCAACCTTCAGATTCTTGGCTCACCTATCAGTTTCATAATATATATACATGATAATGAAACATTCTCCTTTGTGTGACATAACACATAGAGCTATGACTTGAGTCATATGTCACAAGTTAGGTAAATACTCGTTCTCGGCATATCTGAATATGATCCGTTATTACGGTAAACATGTTTATACACACTGTCCAATGGGTGAATACAAAATACCTTTTGTTCCCCTGAATCAGTTATAAACTAATGTTCAATACCCCAAAGGAGATACAGTCCGCTGGTTCAATAATGATGTGCGAGTTTCGGCATTTAAACAATGAAGATTGGCGGTTATTTCTGACCAGTCAATCCTAAAGTTTGCAGCTTAATCAAGAGAGAGATGTGTCGCTGATATTTATATATGACATTGTGTGGAGTTACCCCGGTGTTCCTCTGTGGGAAAGTCCACCCTTCAATGACCTCTCCTTAAGGAGAGATGTAGCGTTGATTAGTTGAGCTGCCTCTGCGCGTTCTTTTCAAATCGTTCCAAAGCCCATCGGTCAATTCATCGTGACTTTTATTTTAGGGAAGATTTAGAGTTGATTTGTTGCGCTAGCTCAGCAGGCTCTCTCTCTCTCTCCCTAACCATTTTGTCAAGTTTCGCAAAAGTCCATCCTATAATGGCATCTCTGGTAGGAGAGCTTTCTTGTTCATTTGTCAAGCTGGCTGCGCGGATTAATTATCCCCCTCACTCATCCTTCGTTAAGTCGTGCCAAAGTCCATCCTACAGTCTATAGTGACCACTCCTTTAGGGGGATCTAGCCTAGTGTTCATTTGTTGAGCTCCGCGAGTTCTCGACAATCTCCCTCACTCATTTTACTTTAATTCGGCCTGCTTTGGCGCTTCCTACAGTAGCACCCCCGCCGACGACGGAATTCTTATGGAATTCTCACTTTCCTTCTTACATTAATGAATCATTATGAATTATGATTCCCCAAGATGTAAATTACTGCTGAGTATCTCTAACTGGAACGTGCGGCAGCGCTGCAGTGTCAGCTTGCCCATAAAGCCGTAGATGCTCTCCTCCTACTCGCCACTGTGCTTCGCAAAGTGGGGAGCTCTGCAACACTTGACGTCAAGGTCGCTCTCCACATGCTTGCGCCACTGCTCGACCAACTCGTCGTTTTCCTTGGCCGTGGCGATCGGGTCATCGCGAGAGGAGAGGTTCAGGGCGGGCGCCTTGACCGGGCGGCCAGTAAAGATCTCATTCACCTGAAGGACAATGCAGAACAATAGGACCGTTAATAAACTCTGCTTTGTTTCTTTGGAAATTCTTATGGAATTCTCGCTTTCCTTCATACAATAATGAAGTATTATGAATTATGATTCCCCAAGATGTAGATTACTGCTGAGTTTATGCCTTGTAAAATGTTAGAAATATGTGGCTTGTTTGAGACCGACTCTCCGCGAGACTATAGACGGGTCTCCGAGAAGTCATCGTGAATTCGAATGTGTTTGATATTTTTTTCAAGTCTACTGTAAGTCTCTGTAACTTATCTATGCTGTACTTGCGACACCTCCACCAATGAGACGGACCTTTAACTCTTACATTACCATTCCCTGAAAACCACATTGGCTTACTACACATCTTCACGCCAATGCTCACGGGAGAGGTCACCCTTCAAGCTCACCTTGACGATGCTATCCATGGTGTACTTGTTGGTCAGCCAATAGTAGGTCTCTGCAACCCTCTTGATGACAAACTGCGTAAAGGAGTTGTTGGCGGCCTGCGAGTAGATACCCTCGTAGCTATCCCTGGAGAGAATACAACTGTACAGGATCTGATCAACGATGCGGTAACGCACCGATGCATAGGCCTAACGGCTACTCCGCTCCGCAGACGCGCGCTTCTTCTCTCTCTGATGCATCCATCAGGTCGAGCATCTCGGCGTACACGTGGCTGCTGACTGAGAAGGCATGGACCAGGAGAGGGCGTGTGTCGCCGTCCGTGACATAATCCAGGATCTCCCGCGCGATCTCCTTGGCGTTGGCGGGCCAGGCGATGTCGATGGGTCGCGTCTTGACCACCAGTACATCGAATCTAGAACTAAAAAAAATATACAACATTGCAACATGTATTATATCAACATATGACTTAACATAGGAAAATATAAATAGTGACTAATCGGCAATATAGCAACGATTAATAAAAAGCGGCACAACATGAGTATTGCAGAGATGTAAGTATAAACAATGAATGATTGATTGATTGATAAGAAATTAACAACACTACTAACACTTGAGTGTCATATAAGTGTCGAACAGTTCATCTAAAAAGATTATACAATTCAAGTTTCCCTAATGTGATTTACAGAATTTGAGCAGGATTATAAATCAGAAATAAATCAATATGTTAACTACTACCTCGGGATAACTTCCCTACCCTCTATGAAAAGAGAAGCAGGTTCTTTAACGTGCCAATGGTGTGACTCTCCTTTACACGGGACCGACGGTTTAAAGTTTCCTCCGAAAGACTAGGCAATTGGAATAAAATACCTTACCAAAGGGTATGCCTGTTGTGATTGGGATACGATCAGTTTCCCACTTAAAATTTAGTGTAAAGATTGATCTTCCTTAGAAAGTTTGTAACACATGATCGCGAAATATCTCTAAATAGTGTCTTGAGGTCAGGACAATCAAAAATTTAATACGAATATTTGCAAGTTCAACACATTCAAGGAGAATGTGCCTAATTGTTAGTGTACGTATCATAACTTGATATGCGTTGAGGTGGATTTTCGACTGCAAATAAGTATGCATGGGTCAAATGAGAATGCCCAATACGAGCACAGGTCAAGTATAAACAATGCAGAAAAAGGTTTATCCGTAAAAGTATCAGTGGCTTGATAAATTGGGTACACCTGTGTAAAGAGAGCATGCAGATAAATAAAATAATTACACCGGGGAGCTAAAGCTGTTAACTTATTTTATTCTATGTTGCGCCAAGTAACGAGTATTTAGAGAGGAATGCTGTTTGTCACGTTGTGGGGTTCTTTATAAATAAGATAAATAAAGAATAAAAATCGGAACTAATGTTGATGTAGTTTCAAAATGAAACTTCAATTATAAGGAATATATGAAATAATCAGATTATAATGAAACGCAATAACATACTCATAGCAATTGAATTGAACAGTGAAATGTTGCCTCAATTCAATAATCTTTAAATAGGAATGAGGATGAATAAACAATCAAATATTTTCCGATTGACTCTGTCTACTAGTCATGTCAAAAGTAATGAATTGAATTATGTGTTTACATCAAACTATCTTCCGTACAGATATCAAAACCTGGATATGGCCGGTTGATAACGTTCAGCGCAGTGTGCATCATCAATACAACCCGGTTGCCTTGACGACGCGATTGCGATAACGTTGATTTTTGAAGCGCGAGTTCATCAAAAGACCCGCTGTCGAGGTTACACGGTATGACGTCGTTGCCCGAGCTGAGGTGGTTGCAGTTGCGATCCTCGATGCTCGGCGACGTCGATGAGGGAGACCAGGAAACCGAACAGTCACCGCCCGGTCTGGGTGCAAGGGCACGTGATAGCTGAACCCTTGATTACGGCTGAAATGTAGTTACACCGCATCATGAATTCAACCCAAGAATAACTTGTACGTTTTAACTTTATATCTTGTAAAGCACACGACATCTTAATGACAATAGTCACACCATTTGGTTTACCAAATAGACTTCGCAAAAAAAACAGCAACCGGATATCTCCTCGATATCTCCAATTAGCACAATAGCCATTTACTAGCATAATAATGTCCAGTGCTAGAATGATTCAGACCTCTGCTACGTACAATACTTCCATTTAACCAGCAACCATTACTTATGACCGCTTGTTAACAAAATGCGTAAGTTGCATAAACCATTGATAGCCACGCTAAAACATATAGCCACGCTAAAGTAGTTCTCATTTTCATCCCAATATAAATATATGCCGTAAATACACGATGGCACAAATCAATGAGAAATACCCAACAATATAGGCTTCCTCAAAGTTCGACATGGCTGACATAAAATGGCCGACTTTTGTTACTTGCCAAAAGAGGGCGTTTATGACATTTGACATTTCACTACTAATTAAACACATTTCAGTTTTTGCTGAAAAATACATACGTTCAGTTTCCGAACTAGAAGAAATCATTAAATTTGAAATGGTAATTTTCGTGTCATAAATTGTTTGCCTTTAAAATGTTCACTTTAGTTGAAAGCACTGATATTTAGAAAGCCAAACTTTAATCTGAAAGACTTGCCTATACAGAAATTAAACAGTTGTAGAACCCCCCCCCCCCCCCCCCCCCCGCAAACTGGCATATTTCAGACTTAGTTATTTTGAAAAATTGAAGACCCTATTGCCTGCCTCCCGGAGGAATTTGTGTCCACACGACGGCCGTCTGCACTTCCCGCTCATGACAGCAGAAACAGTGGCAGCTAGAGCAGGGATGTGTTATGGAAGGATATGAAACAACTTTCTTTCTTTGAGCCCATGCGTGGCACCGCCGAAAAAAATGTCTTCTCAGCAAGTGCTTTTTCAGGTGTTTTAATAATAACGAACAGGATTGCGTAGCAATGGTTTCTCAGATAGAACAAAAGAAATATAGAGTCTAATTTCGCTTGTCCAGTTCCGTTGGATTACATCAAAACTTTTGTAAGGAAAAGAGATATCAGCGAACAAAAAAAAGGTTTTTTCTACTTAAATATCTCAGTTGCAGGCAAATGCACGCAAACTCTGTTAATGAAAATAAACAGCTTAAGATATAATTTTGATAATGATTGAATCCCACGTTAGCGGAAAGGTGCGGAAAGTGAAGAAATATGTTAATTGTGTAAGAATATTATCTTATATCTCCGTTTGTGCATCATTCAACAATCATTTAGAAGAAAACCGAGTACAGGATCTTTAGTGGTGTTGCCCGTAACTTTCTTGAAAATTGCACAAAAATATGATTAGAAACATAGCTTCCAGAGACAAAACAGTGAATTAAAGATATTGCTTTCCAAGTTAACAGCAGCTAAATGTCGGTGCCGCGCATGGGACATCAAAGCATTGTAGTGATTATGGATTGATTTTGACATTCATTAGCACGCTTTAGTATCCATACAGATGTGTGAATATATTAACTCGAGTTGTCCCTCCTTCCTAACACATCCCTGGCTAGAGTTAGGGCGGATACACTCACTCTCATGCAGCAAGTCCCCAGACTTCCCCGACTCTCTCCCGCACACAGGACTCCTCCCCGTGGGTGACAAAACAGGTCTTTCGTCAATCACGACAAAAGAGCTTCTCACACCACTCCCTCAAACTCAGGTACACTCGGACACTCGTTCCATCATACCAAAACAAAATCTACCAATCATGTTCTTCCATATGTGCTCACGTCACTTACTATTACATAATACCCTTAGGGCAAAATCAGGCAAACCGAAAAAACCGCGGGTAACAATAAATTAGGCACGGCTCCTAGCTGCGAAAAGGATAGACAAAAGAATTACTTAGAATGCGATGCATCCAGTGCGCCACAGAGCCTAGGTTACCTGTATTATAAAACATATGGTATAAGGGCTTTTAGAAGATGAGTCGAATTAACTCGGCCATGTGGTGTTTAAAGCTATTACAAAAGAAACACATTACTGAGCAACGTGGCTTCCATTGCCAGTCAGTTAACCTTTGTAATTTGGCTTACATTTTATTTTGACACTGTTTGCAAGTTGAATTTAAAAGAATTACGAAACTAAGCATTCTGAATGTGGGCTGGTAATGAATTCTAGGTTACTGGACCTAAACAACGGGCTGATTTGGAAAGAGTATTTTGTATTTAACTTTCCACATGTGGAATTTAACAGGTTGAAGGGTATTGTACTGATGAATTTCAGCATTCAAGGGAAACATGTGCATGAGATATTAGGTTTGAAAAGTATCTACGCATTAAACAGGCAATTTGCATCGTATTTATATCAAAAACATTAAGCAACGTTCGAACAGGGGTAACGAAGATTCAAGGTAATGAGAACTGGCACATAATACGAAGGATTCTGTTCTGTATAAATGATGAAGTCTGACTAATTTAGAGAGATGCAACGAATCCCATAACGCATTGCAATTAGCGATGTGAGGCACTATGAATGCATTGAACATCATTAACAAGAATTTATGTGGAAAAGTGAGTTCCAGATTATTCATGATACCAATGTTACGTGATATTTTTGGCAAACAAAATTTATATGTAAATCCCAACATAAATACATATCTACAAGCACTCCAAGATATGTAACCACAGAACATTGCTTAATTCTAATGTTGTTGATGTATAAGGGGTCATCATTATAACAAGTATTTAGGTCTTGCCTATGTCTGAAAACAACGAATGGAGTTTTTACAATGTTTAGAGATAAACTATTGCATAAAAGCTAATTGTGAGCATGCATTAAATGAACATGCACTTTATTGATCAAAATGTAAATGCTTTCCTCAGAGGCAACTAAAGCAGTGTCGACTACAAAAAGAACGTAGTCACAAGGATGTGGGGATTTTATTTATATATCATTGATATATATTAGAAACAATAAAGGACCAAGTAGTGAACCCTGTGGTACACCAGGTGTAAGAAACATGAAATCAGAAGTATGTGAGTGATACACAGTGTATTATTTTCTGTCAGCTAGATAGCCTTGAAACCAAAGAAGTGGTATGCCCCAATCCCGCAATAACGCAATTTTGCTAATAGTATTGTATGCGACAGGGTATCAAATGCTAAATTGATAAATCCATGAAAATAGCTATTACATGCTTATTCAGACACAATTCAGGATTTTATCATAACGATTGATTAAAGCAAATTCGTTCTAAACCCGTATTGGTTGGAACAAAGGAGATATTATACACCATGAAATTGTAGATACGATTGTAAACAACTATCTCGAGTACCTTGGAAAATAATGGAAGGATAGAAGTGGGTCTACATTTGCTACAATCTGAAGTGAGGTCTTTCTTGAATATGGGTACAACTTTTGCGATTTTCATTGTGGAGGGGAATACACCAGTTTGTATTGGGGTCAATCCACGTGAAATCAACCAATGGTGTTAACCCGACCCCCTTCAATTTTCTTCAAACTCGCACCAAATGTTCCCCCAAGTGTCTGACGGAAGATTCTGAAATATTTTGCCCCAAGGTCAAACGCTTGCTAAGATACGGCCTCCCTTAGCAACCAATGCGTGATCGAACAACTGAGTTTAAATAAAATTTGCTATTTTTGATTGACCGCTGCAGCCAAGTTAAATGAGTTACATTGCTTATTTCCTGTAAATTGAAAGAACTTAATAGTCTTAACATGCACAATGTATTCTGGTGCCGAGCGGACCACCCATTCTTATGCATGACGTCAAGGAAAATGGTGTTAAGCATCAATGGCAATGTGTTCGGGTGCATGTTTGTTTTTTGAGAAAAAGTATTTAAAAAATAAGAGAAAGTTTCCCCCTGGGGTGTTTTGGGGGCTACCCTCTTCCCCAGCCCCTAACCGCTTGTACACCCCAAGTTTAAGAACTAATGGTCCCATTTTTCCTCAGGATGATTCCTTTCTAGTTTGGTTGAAATCCAGTTATTTATTCTTGAGATAATGTCCCAAAATATGAGATAATGCCCCAGGGGCGCTTGGGAGCTACCCCCACCCCCTTGCCACTTATGACCACACATTTGAACAAGGTATGGCCCCTATTATCTAAGGATGATTCCTATCAAGGTTTTCTTTTTCAAGTCTGGCGGCGCGTTTTCGTAAAGAATGAAAATTAATATATTAGGGCCCCTGGGGGATTTTAGAGGCTGCCCCCAGGTGCCCCTGAAAATATTTTGAGATGCCTCTATAGGTAATACATGTATTGTTCCAAATATAATTTTATGCATGTGTGCCAAATTTGGTGCTTGTAGGCAAAAGTGCACATTTTTTCACTTTATCCACCCCACCATACAGTACACACGTGCCATAGCCTAACCATACGCCAGTCATTTTTGGCAGTAGAAGAAATAAGCACATTTGGAGAGAAGATAGCTGTCATTAAGAGGTATCTCCAGCAACTGCCAGCAGGGCCCAAACAAATTAAAGCCATCAAACGGAAGGCCATAAGGCAATGTGCAACAGGGGATCTAGGCAACTAACTAGACTAATTTGCGTATAGCTCCATACAATAAATCATGCATTATCATGCCAGATGACCTTAATTTTTGTATATATTTGTATTTTCCCAAATTATTGGTTGCGTGGACCCCTACCCCCGTCAAAACCATCGCGTCTACAGAGCGATGAGAGCAATTTGCAAACATGGTCTAGGGAACTAGGCTAATGATACGGGAAGGAGCCACATATAACACTGAGCCAAATATGCCGTGTAAATCACGGCATATTTGGTTCCTCCTGGAACGATATGTGATAACGAGAACGATGGCTGCTGGCATATATTGTTCCGAGAACCAGATATAACGCTGGTAAGAGATATGCCGTCACACCGGCCGATACGTCTGGGAAACGGCTTCTGTGAGGCATTATAGTGATGACACGTTATTTGCTTAAACTGTGAGCCTTTTAAGAGTACATTAATTGCTGGGAGAATTATAAAATCATCAATCAATATGTTGCTTGTGTCGCGGTAATAGGAGCAGACATCGCGATATTTGTTTTATTACATATATAAAGGTAGTGGTATTAATAGATGTAACACAACAATTGTCGATGGAGGGGGTAGTACTAGTAGTGGCGGTGGTAGTAGTACCACAGTACTAATGTCGCAGTAGTATTGGTAATACATGTATATGTACTAGTAGTACAAAAAGTAGTATGCAGTGTGTAGTAGAAGAATGTAGTGGTAATGTATACGTAGTAGTAGTAGTAGTAGTAGTAGTAGTAGTAGTAGTAGTAGTAGTAGCAGCAGCAGCAGTAGTAGTAGTAGTAGTAGTAGTAGTAGTAGTAGTAGTAGTAGTAGGCCTAGTAGTAGAAGAAATAGTGGTAATAGCAGTAGTAGTAGTAGTAGTAGTAGTAGTAGTAGTAGTAGTAGTAGTAGTAGTCGTAGAAGTATGTAGTAGTAATAGTACTAATAGTAGTAGTAGTAGTAGTAGTAGTAGTAGTAGTAGTAGTAGTAGTAGTAGTAGTAGTAGAAATAGTGGTAGTAGTAGCAGTTGTAGTAGTATAGCAGTAGTAGTAGTAGTAGTCGTAGAAGTATGTAGTAGTAGTAGTAGTAGTACTAATAGTAGTAGTAGTAGCTGTAGTTGTAGTAGTAGCAGTAGTAGTAGTAGTAGTAGTAGTAGTAGTAGTAGTAGTAGTAGTAGTAGTAGTAGAAGTAGTAATAGTAGTAGTAGTAGTAGTATTAGTAGTAGGGGTAGTAGTGGCAGTAGTAGTAGTAGTAGTAGTAGTCATAGTAGTAGTATAAGTAGTAGTAGTAGTAGTAGTAGTAGTAGTAGTAGTAGTAGTAGTCATGGTAGTAGGGGTAGTAGAAGTAGTAATAGTAGTAGTAGTAGTAGTATTAGTAGTAGGGGTAGTAGTGGCAGTAGTAGTAATAGTAGTAGTAGTAGTAGTAGTAGTAGTAGTAGTAGTAGTAGTAGTAGTAGTAGTAGTACTAGTCATGGTAGTAGGGGTAGTAGTACAAAAGGAGGGGCTGCAAGAACATAGGAGGCGATGAAAAGGAACATAATAAAGAGTACATAAACAAGATGAAAAATAAGAAATAAATCAAAGTAGATGAGCAAGGAGAGAAAAGGGGAGAAGAGTAGAGTTTTTTTTTCAATTACATCACAAACATCAAGACCCAGAGTCATAATTATTCCCCACATCATACCCCCGCATTTTGAAAATAGCCCTGGTTTTAACCATTATTAGATCAAAAGCTGTTAAGCTGAATAAAGCAATTCAACAAACCAAATAACCGATAATATATGGGCAAATTTTCTGCATCAAACAAAATTAATGGGAAGCACGTTTAGGCAATGCGCTATTTTTCACCAGCGCTACGTCATAATGACCGACGATGAGAAGATGACGTCATATGAGCATTTCATGGCGTTTATGTCGTGCGGCTCGTTAGGGGTTGTTAACAGCGTGATTATTTAGGAGACGCGGAGAGATGGGAGCGGGAAGAGAAAGTGGGAGAAAAAAAAAAGCTTTTCCAACCAACAATTTGTGTATCAAAACATGTTACATCTTTGTTTACATCTTTCTTACACTAAGCCTCCCCCCTTCCCCCTCCTCTCTCTCTCTCTCTCTCTCTCTCTCTCTCTCTCTCTCTCTCCTTCTCTCTCCCTCTCTATGTTAATCTCTCGTTAAATGTGTTTTTGAACAATTCTGGGGAGGGGGTGGTTGTCCATTCTATTCCCTTAAAGGGATAGCTCACCCTGAAATTGATTTGATTTCAATAAAAGGAGACACGTGAAAGATACATATTAGTGAAATTCGCCTAAGGATCAGAAAGTAATGATCTTTTGATCTTTAAATTTTGTGACGTCACGTGCGAGCTGTTCTCTCTCTCTCTCTCTCGTATGTTGTATACAAAATGTTTTTTTTGTCTGTTTTTTTACATGGAATTTATTTTTTCGTGCAGGCATGTGTGTAAAAAGCGTACTTCTAATGATGTACCAATTGAACAGGTAAAAGGAGGCATATCTTTTTAAGATTTTTTTTTTTTTTTTTATTTTACCTCACAAGTGACGTCAAAAAATCAAAATATTAAAATCAAATAACTTTCTTTTCCTTAGACAGATTTTCGTCAAACCGACACTAATAACATTTTTCTTTCATGTTTCTCTTTTTATTGAAACCAAAATAATTTCAGGATGAACAACCCCTTTGAGACTCCCCCTCAAGTACTCAAAAACTGTAAGTTTCCGGTCTCAACAAAATATGATACATATTTAAGAGATAGCATGCAACTCTATCTGCGCAGTATGTAATGGAAAGAATGTACTACCAGACATCCAAGCGATATCAAAAAATCGAATGTAACATTTATGCATCTAAATCCAAACGTTATACGAGCCATTAGGCAAGATTGAGTATAAATATGGTGCAATAAAGGACCCGATATAAAGGAGACGATACGTAAGAAAACTGCACTCATATGTCAAGAGAATTACCTCGCAGGAGAGAATTCAATAACTATTGATGAATTCGTGCCAATCGGCCTTTTCCTCTCGGGGAGATTTGAAATTGCCGTTGTGATATACAGAATCTGATCCTCGCTCCTGTTCGTTATTGACTCTTGTCAATTGATCCGAACGATCCTGGGTACTTTAAAAATAAACGAGACCTTCTTCTGTCCCCGCTGTGTGACGAGTTTCAAACATCGATTGGGATTTAAAAGGCAGGCCGCTGCACTTTCATTTCCCCCTCTCTCCGATTGACTTATCCCCCCCACCTACCTACCCCCTCCCCCTTCATGCTTTTAACGCCGCCCATACTCCATACCCATCATCCAAAATTACTTGTGCTACATTTATTTAGTTCCATTACCATTCATTTTTGTTAAATATCGTAATGTGTGAAAATAATATGTAATTAGAGTATTATATGTACGCATGTATATTCTTATGTTTTCAAAAGCATGGATCATTGTAAATTGGTATATACAGCTTTTCAGAATTGGCGGGCTCTATATTGGTATTTCCGAGAAAGACGTTTATTCATTTGTCTTTTTTACAAGCTCAACATGCTCAAGCTCTTCATTGATCATTGTTGAATGTTCTTCCTCTCTCTCTCTCTCTCTCTCTCTCTCTCTCTCTCTCTCTCTCTCTCTCTCGTTCTTTCTCTCTGTCTCTATATATCTCTTTCTCTCTCTATCTCCCTCTGTCTGTCTTTCTGTCTGTCTGTCTCTCTCTTTGTCTCTTTCTCTTTTCTCTCTCGCTCTCTCTCTCTCTCCCTCTCTCTCTCTCTCTCTCTCGCACCCACACATACACATATACTATGGACAGATACTCAGACAAGCTCTGTCTCTCTCATTGTCTCCCCTTTCTCTGTCTACTGTATGTAGAGTAAATTTCTTGAACGAGGAAAGTTAAGTAGACATAAACAGAAGTAAGATACAATCAAGATTATTAATACATTTTGTTTGCAGTGATATTAGGTAATGTAACGGCTGCTGATTAAAATATCATGTATGAGAGCCCACATTTAAAAGCAACTATGTGTGCGAAGAAATCGCGGTATGTTTTGTTATTAATTGATAGTTTAATTTTATAATGGATTGAGATTGATCCAGCCACTTTTCGAACAGCGCTAATTTTCCGTTTGCTTTCATTTGAAGAAATAA
Source organism: Arbacia lixula (assembly GCA_963669155.1). Taxonomy (NCBI): domain Eukaryota; kingdom Metazoa; phylum Echinodermata; class Echinoidea; order Arbacioida; family Arbaciidae; genus Arbacia; species Arbacia lixula. The sequence goes on from OZ022589.1 coordinate 6,963,250, forward strand.
CCTCCTGTCCAATATGAGGTCATTAAAATCAATAAATGCCAATACAATTATGAACTGTTATGAATAAAAAAATGATTTACTCTTTTACAGAAAGGGGCTCTTCATCTCTCTCTCTCTCTCTCTCTCTCTCTCTCTCTCTCTCTTCTTCGTCTTGCCCCTTACCAACGCATCACCATCAATCACCCTTATTTTCACCACCACCACCCCTTTCTCTCCCTCTCTCTCTCTCTCTCTCTGTCTCTCTCTCTTTCTGACTCTGTCTCTTTCTCTATGTCTCTCGCTGTCCCTGTCTCTTCTCTCTCTGTCTCTCTCTTTCTGTCTCTCTCCTTCTGTCTCTATCTGTCTCTGTCTCTCTCTCTCTCTGTCTCTCTTTCTCAATCTGTTTCTCTCTCTCTCTTTCTCTATATATCTCTCTCTCTCTCTGTCTCTCTCTATTACCACCTTATCACCATCCCCCTTCTTTTCACCACCAGCTCCCCCCCCCCCCCCCACCCACTCTCTGTCTCGCTGCCTCTCCCCCTCTCTCTGTATGTATATACATATATGTATGCATTTCTCCTTCACCTCCCCATCACCATCACGATTCAACTCACCACCAGCCTCATCTCAATTCCCCTGGACGTCTCGAGCAATCACGGAATGACGTCATAGGCTCCTGCGTTGATGGAGCGAATTCAATTGCGGAGCGGTGCAAAACAAGAGGGTGTAGAGAGATCAAGAACCAAAGCTGAAGCAATGAGTAAGAAATGTAGAGAGAGGTTTTGTACACTTATGTACACATGTAAACTTGTTAAATCTTAAATTCAGCTACACATACTGTATTATTACATATTAATAGATAAGAAAACATATTTTTATGATAAAAAGTTACTATTTCCCTATGAAACAATATACATTTGCACACAATGTGTGTGTGTGTGTTTGTGTGTGTGTATGTGTGTGTGTGTGTGTCCAACTAAATCATTGTACAAGCACCCGTACATACATCTATATGGAGAGACAAATTATACACATGATCTAGACTGCCGATAACGGGTACAATTACTGTCAAATACTATCAACGAGAGAAAAACAAATTAACTTGGCTTCGTGCTTCTTCTTTCGAAGACAGTGAAAACACCATGACATATATGGTATCATAATGGGAAATGACATAAATATATAAACAGTAAGGATTGGGTTACTCATAGAGTAAATGGAAGAGAGAGATAAAGAGAGAGATAGAGACAGAGACACAGAGAGATAGAGACCGAGAGAGAGAGAGAGAGAGAGAGAGAGAGAGAGAGAGAGACCGGTGAGAGACAGAAAGAGTTCAGAGATAGAAAGATCGATGGAGGGAGAGAGGGGGAGGGAGACTCAGTGAGATGGGCAAGAGAGATAGAGAGAGAGAGAGAGATCTCGACCATTCTCGAGAATAAACAAACACGATGCACACCGAACACTCGTGAAAGAAGTAGGAGATGAATTATTTGAAAGACTCCTTTCTCTCTCTCTCCCTCTCTCTCTGTCTCTCTCTGTCTCCCCTCTCTCTCCCTATCTCTCTCTCTCTCTCTCTCTCTCTCTCTTCATCTCTCTCTCCTCTCTCTCTCTCTCTCTCTATCTCTCTCTCCATCTCTCCATCTCTCGAATATCTCTCTCCAAACCCAGCGTGTTACTCACCGTAATGCACGAGCCAAAAGGGTATGTAAACGTCGCCACAATGCAGAATTGCATTACCTCAATGGACGAGAAGGGGAGGAGAGCCACGGCAAAGAATGGGCTAAATGTCACAGCCTTAATACACCCTCCAAGGAGGTTATTTGGGTTGATTTTGTATAGACAGCATACTGTTAGATTGGGGAGTGTATATGTTTACGTCGTTTATATAAACGTGTGCGCAGAATAAGAGCTGACAAAACAAGTATGTACGTCATGACATATGTAAGATTTGCAGGGTATCTAAAATGCATGACGAACGTCATTTTTAAGTTCTTGATATATAGGTGTGTTTACAAACAGTCGAATGTCAAACCCATTTCAGAAAGTCTAATAATGTATCTGAATGAGTGTTTTGAGTGGGTTCTAGTTTACGTTTATTTTGAATTCCCAGGTAATATAGGTTAGGTAACAAAGAATACCAAACAAAGACTGTCTTGACTACTGTTTACCAGGGACCACCACCGGTTTAACCCACAACTTGCAGTCTTATACTTTGATGTACAGTATGATATAAGAGTATGGTAACATTTCATCTCATTTATTTTTGGTTTACACAACGAAAACTAGAACTAACGCCAACTTTGTGCCAATATTGTAAACATTTAATTTCTCGTCATTTCATTCCGTTTTTACCCCATGAATGGATCGTAAATCCTGATTGAATACAACCATATGGTGCCACCGAAAGAGTTGATATCACTCTGAATACAATGTAGCATATGTATTACTTCATTCTTACCATAAAGACAATCAAAGTACACCTATACGCTAAATAGTGTGAATATGTACATTTAAAAACTATTCAGCTTAGCGAGTGCAATAGTATGAATGACTTAATGAGGGAGGGGGCGTTTTTTATTGGTCTTAGGTAATATTCAATGGCTTCAGACGGGAATCGGACTGTGGGATGACAATATGTGAACAATAATACCCCCAAGATTATCTCTTCATGCACCACTGAGGTATTTTGGCACGCAGAATACACACAAATCATCCAGAGAAATAGTGTATTTGTCATACAGATGGTTACGGTTTTCAATTAATACATGACATATGACACATTACGCTGAATGACATATTATCAAAATTGAGCACAGATCTATGATATTCAGTTAAATTGAATCATGTTACACTATTGATTAATATACTAAATCATGATTGATTTGAATATTTGACTGTTTGGTTTACAATATGACTTGTGTATGCAACTTTTAATCAATTCATCTTCCTCTGCAAAACAATGTACAATAATAAACTATATACATTCAGACTTAAGGCTATATTACAAGAAATGTGTATTTAAAATGATGTAACAGTAAATGTGAAATTTCATGTGGACAAATAAATATTTCGAATCGCTTCATATTTGCAATTATTGTGAAATTATGAGTATAACTTTTATACAATGATTCATAACACTTATAATAGTTATTACTTTGTAAACAAAGGAAGGCTTTCAACATAGCTATCAATTAAATTATATTATCTTGAAGTATATTTACAATATAAACAAATCAAACGTTTATTCATAATAATCACGTCACTGTAATGGGACACCTCAATATTTACAATAATATTCCCCTATTCAATTGTTTGGTGAATATGTTGTCTAGAATAGTATACCGCTGTGTGTTTCGTAATTCCAGATGGTTTGTGAATCAGCGGTAGCAAGACAGTGCTGTATGATGGGTTAATGCAATTTTGTACATTTCTTCATGTATACATCGTCATGTCATTGCAAGAGATCAATAATGAAGTCACCTCGTAGAAGGATGTGTTTATCTTCTTTTCTTAACTCGGTAAGGAGACTTGTGGACATGATTTTGGGAAATGCATGCATGACGCTTAAGGAGTTAAAGAGAATTTTGTCAAAAGACGGAGCTTTGTATATATTACACTAATAATTATATTCTCCTTGCACTTCTTTTCTATTTAAAGGGCCCCTGTAATCAAAATGTATGCTGACTTCTGTTGATGCAACTTGATATGTATATAACAAAATCACTAACTGTTCAATGGAAATATGTGTTCTATATTTCAAAATAATTTTTCTTTATTTTTTCTCACCACTGATAAGCCCTGCCTCCAAAATATCCTCCAACTCAAGATTCCCCCTGTGACATCATCAAATGTAGAAATTAGCAGGATAATAGGCATAATTTGTGCACAAACTAAACATTGCAATGACAACCTGCAAGTGCTCATAATAGCATCACATAGCTAGCACATTTCTGAAATAAGGAAACGATTATTCCCACATTAAAGGTTGTTAGATGATATTGTGTGAAGACATGTGATGCTCTTGTAGGCAGGTGGAGGTAGTCATTGCAATGTTTAATTTGTGCATAGCTTATGCTTATTATCCTGCCAATTTCTACTTTTGATGATGTCACAGGGGGAATCTCAAGTTGGAGGATATTTTGGAGGCGGTGCTTATCAGTGCTTGAATAGTTAGTGATTTTGTTATGCACATATTATCTTGCATCAACATAAGTCGACATACATTTTGATGGCAGCTGACCTTTAAATGAAAAAAAAAATAGTAGCTTTAGATCTTAAGAAAATCATTAAAATGTAATAAATCAATTGATATTTTGTGCAATTCAGCACACTACAATATTGGTAAATACTGTATACGTGACGCATTGTCTTTTTTGTTTTTATAATTCTGTTACTATGTGCGTATTTTCCCACCTCAATTAACGCCGTATGCGAGACCAGGAGCCATATTCATGAAATCTTTATACTTATTAGCTAGTTAGCTCCGTAAGTGCATTTAGCTGCATGCAATATTAGTACGTAACTAGGCTAGTGAGGTTTCATAAATATGATCCCTGACACCGTCTAATCACAGCAGCAAGTGTTTATCGCCATATAGAACATGACAACGGGATAAAATCAATTTACACATTATGTTTTCACAATAATTACAAAACTATAAATTTGAACATGACCTTGGAATCACCTTTACTTGTCTATATTTCATTTTGATACACTTCCAAATGAATTATTGAATGTTGATAATTCAGTTTATGTATTATTGACATCATTTTCTATGGACAAACAGATTCAAAAGCATATTTTCACTGTTGAAATTGATATTTTGTTGGAAAAATTTGATACGAGGTAGAAATAAATTATTTCAATAAAACATTGTCATTTGTTTCAAACCGTGTTTTTTTGTTAATTTTTCTAGTAACCTTTCCAGTCAGCATCCTGTTTATCAAAGTTTTATTTTAAGATTCAAACCTAATTAAAGAAGAAATATAAACCTCGCTGTTCTCTGAAATGTCACCACATCCAAGACATTCTTGATTGATAATTAACTTTCCAGCGATACATAGTCTTGTTTGTTTCTTAAAAAAATAGAATTTTTAGCGAGCGACTAGCAGAAAGCATCACTTCTTATTATTAGTTTGATCTCATGAATTGCTAAGCGTTGCGATGGTTTCGTGCGAGAGAATCTCTATATCCGTCGAAAACAAGAAAACAAGCTAAGCCACTCTCATATTCTCAAAACATATTCTCATAGCGAGAATGAGAATATAACAAGGCGATCGATTGATATCTTCGGGAGCTCCAGCGCCTCTGAACTTATGGAAAGCTTAGAAGAATACAGAATAATTATTCGCAAAGAATGATCTTTAATTATATTTGGAGCAAAACCAATTGTAAGTCTTCTGCAACTGCCCCCTTGAGGTGCATTCCTTCAGGATGATTGGTAGTGATGGTGAATCACCATGGTTATCTTAGTCGAGACCAAAGGTATAATTTTTCAACTTTAAAATTTGCCACACTATTTTTAAATAAGATTTTTATCATAAAACGGACTGTAGGCCTATATTCGATCGTACATGAATGTGACACGTACGTCAAAACATACATTCTTTTATAGAAATATCGGTATCAATTTGAAAAGTAAAGACGTGATTTCAACCTTTGCAACGCGTTGCCAATTAGCAAATGTAATGGTTAGTTTACCTTTACTTCGCATTGAAAAATCATTACTATGAAGACGAAGGTGGTTTATGTCACTAAACGAAACAAATGGAACAAGTTCATGCTGAGCTGAATGCTCATTTCATTTAAAACATATTTTGTTAAAATCCAAACAATTTTTTGGCATTTTGCTATTTTGTCACAGATGGGTAATGCATATTTACACCGAGATACTCACCATGTCAATAACCATATTCATCTGGTGGTACTAGCCTCCGTTAGTCATGTAAATTATTTGCCCGCCCCCCCCCCTCCACACACACACACTCACACACACACACACACACACACACACAAACACACACACACACTTTTTCTGTCTCTCTTTGTGCCTGTCTATATGTATCCCTAAAACACCCTGTAAATATCAATACGTTTAAATTATATATATATATATATATATGAGAAAAATGTATAATTTTACACATATTGATAATTATTTGTATGTATATATATATATATATATATATATATAAACCCCTCAGAAATGATCTGCAACTCAAGTTTAAGGCGTAGTATAGAAATTGTTGCTGTATTACCGTGCATGACTGTGGTTATAATAGAAGGCTTGATGAATCCTTTTGATATTGGTGTGCCAATTGCTATGATTATGCACTCATGGAATGTGTATTATTCCCGAAAATGGGGCAAATTCACAAACGAAATGTTTCAAAATGCATCATTTTCAACAGCGAAGGCTCCATCTATTTTGAAGATGCAATGTGTTTTGAATGAATATTGAACGTTCACGCATCGCCGGATCAACATCATCTGAAATTCATTTCATGTGCAAAAACAAACGGATAACACAGTTTTGCAAAAGTTCTTTTTTGACATTACTGCATATTCAGAAGAACTGCGTAAGCATTACAAACGACGCATCATTGTACAAATAAAAAGCCAAGCTATCTCATGATATATTAAATATGTACGATAAAAAAAAGTTTCGAGATATATGACCCCTAAAACCTGAGTTGCAGAACTTTTTTGAGGAGTCTATATGTATTAAATGTATAGAATAAATATACATGTATCAAGTTTGCTTGGATGACAAACACGTGACAGATTTCACAAGACTATACAGGCATACAACCATTTACACTTTAAAGTTTTTCATTCACAACTAAAAAGAAAGCTTCAAAATTCAAGTTTATATAACACATTGACGTCATCGATGTCTAAAGCATGCACGAGGCAAACATATGCATTTTAATGTAATTACTACTTTGTTAGCTATGCCTTCGTTTTTACGTGTATGTCATGTCAAGTTATTTATCTTCTCATCTAATTTACCGCCGTCACACTCACGACATTGCAATGATTACTGCATGGGGGTCCTTCATTGATAAACGTGATCTGACATGATATGACGTGTGCTGATAACCAGACCAAATAAACGTGAATTTCTGATGCGAGAGCCGACTTGAAGTGGCGTGCCTTCGGGCTCGCATTGTGACGTCATACCGTCCATGATTCACGCCAAGGCGGACAGTTCCCTCGAGGTACATGTATTGGGAATCGTCTGAGCTTTCTACCTGGCTTTTCCTCTACATAAATGACCGAGAGGTTGCTATATGATTGCTCTGTTCGCTTGTTAAAGAGACGGTAAATATGACGAAGCAAAATGGAGAGGTTGTATGGTTGATTGAGGACATATTTTACAGAGAGAGAGAGAGAGAGGGGGGGGAGAGACAGAGAGAGAGAGAGAGAGAGAGGGAGAGGAGAGGGTGAGATCGGGGTGCCTGAGATACATATAAGGAGGGGTACCTGGTATATATAGAGAGAGGGGGAGGGAGAGAGAGAGAAAGAGAGCGAGAGGGGAAGAGAGAGAGAGAGAGAGACAGAGAGAGATAGACAGACAGACAGACAGACAGACAGACAGAGACGGAGAGAGAGATATAGAGACAGGGAGAGAGTAAAGGCAAGATAGAAGAGGCGTGTTTGTGTGTATGTCATAGGAAGACATAAACAAATGTTTTTCTCTTCAGTTTTTTTTTTATACATTTTATGTATTCAAGTGAATTTACTTTGAAGACAGCATGTTTTCACGATCTGTTAAAGATTTTTCTTGGTATTCTTAAAGCCATAGCAGTCGCAAGGTTCGTATATATACACGTAAGCAGGTAATGTGATAATCACATTTCCCCATGTGACGCAAGTTATCTTGGAACTTGTAACCACATCACATCGTGATCTCCAACTATAGGCCACAGTATGATGTACGTGCTTTAAGAATACAAGATCAGGGCCTTACATTGCCTAACACTTACCATTAATTATTATTGTCGTCGTTATGTATTGTAATGTATTTTCTTATCTGTCCGTGCCCTCAGTGGCAGCAGTTTTATAACTGAAGAGGCCACCCTGCATAAATAAATAGATAAATAAATAAAGGTAACTACCATGGTATCATCGCGTGATATCCAATCAAATTCAAGGTTTCCATAGAAATTGCCATTTGTAGCCAAGTTACCATCAACTGTAGGTTTTATGTAACGGGGATCTGGGCAGTGAGCATGGTGAGTATGTTATGTATAGATGGGAGACAAGACGTGATCAGGTGATTATCATCCTAAGGGATTCATTGCTCGTGTTTAGGTGGCGATTTCCCAAGGCTGTCTCAAAACCAAAATGAATACTACGTATAAAGCAAAGGTTAATATATCGTATTAACAATAAAATCACTGCAACTCTAGCGTAGATATTAAAATCATTACGATCACCAGTACCAATAGCACTGTCGATTTTTAGTTTCAATCATGATGTCACATTTATCGGAAAGTGCCAACCAGAAATATCATGGAAAAAATCTTGGTCTCGTGGGAAAGATGAAAAAATTAGAAATAAAATCCCTTTTGAAGACACAACAAGTAACAAAGAATAATAACGTTGCGTAAGTTTGTGAAGCATGAGGCACAAATCGTCCGAATGACATAATCATGGTCTGAGTCCATTTTCACCGCGGGGTCCTAAAACCTCAGCGCACCAGCAAGAACGTGTATCAGACGAACGAAATGATACGAGCCTACTATGCGAAAGAAACAGAAAGAGACGAAAACATACAATTTTGTTTTTCATAGATACATAATTAGAACATGCCACGAAGATTTATTTCAGATCACTCCACGAGGGCACTTAATTGGAAAATAACCGTATTTGATACTTCATTAAGCATAACAGGTATCAGCGAACACATACAAAAAACAAGTTTTTTCAAGTAAGATATCTCCGCTGCACGCAGACGCACACAAACACCGTTAATGATCATTCACGAGGACGCTTTAGAACCCATACAGATGTTTGAATGTATTATATTTGAGTTTCTTGTCCTTCCTAACACTCCCTGGTCACACCGGTCGTGCGAGCTATTGCACGTGCAAATCACGTGTCAGATTTCTGCGATTCATTGCGTTTCGACATGGTTGTAGCAAGAGTACGAGAGACCTTGCAGGTAGCGCAATGATGATAATAATAATAATAATAATAATAATAATAATAATAATAATAATAATAATAATAACAATAATAATAATAATGATAATAGATAAGATTTATATAGCGCTTAAAACTTGTTTCTAAGCGCTTTAGAGAGAGAAAATAACAAAAACATAGATAGAAACACATATATCAAGATTTACAATGATTTCCGAAGTGGATGAGCCTCGAGATGATTCTTCAAATAGTCTAGACACTTCTCGGATGTGTGTAGGCAGATTGTTTCAGAGTATACGGGCAGGAGCAGAAACCGAACAATCATCATAGCGTGTCATAGTACGGGGTCTGGGATTAACTGAAGGTGGGTTGAAGTATAAAAAGAATGTTGTTGCTAAAGAACATGAAGAAACTGAGGGTGAGCGGATGAAAACAAGGTCCCGGGTATAGCAATGAGCAGGTTATGATATATTTGCTGTTATATCATGACTTTATTTAAGTTCCAGAGGGTATCAAACATACATAGACCAGGGTTCTGTTGCATAAAACTCACCTTTGATGGTATCTGTGTGCACAATGGTAATTTATGTGGAAACCTTGAATTTCATTGGCTGTCGAGCGATGTTACCACGGTAGTTACCATTGATGGGAGAGTTACCATAAATGGTAAGTTTTATGCAACGGGGCCCAGGTCCACCGTTTCATGCCACACGGACGGCGGGTCAAAATGCTGACATGGGTTACAAAGGAAAACTATTAGAAACATGCAGTGTCACAACACAATGAAATTGAATGATCGATGCACGAAATAATATCAATATATTGGAGGTTTTTCAATTTAAGCGTCCTAAATATCATTACACATTTAATATTTTTTTTAAATCAGGCGAATTCCGTACTTAATTGTATTGTCACTGTATACCTAAAATGTCTATGAATGATAGCACAAGGCAGTACACATGGTACATGGCATAAGTAATACCCTCCCCCCCCCCTCCACAAATATATAATGATTATTCTGAATACCAATCAAAATAAAAATTTTTGTGCGTGCGCATATATCCATTTATTATATCAACATAATCCTAAACATACGAAAGATAATACTCAGTATATTATCGTTATCTATTTTTTTTAAAGAGAGTAAGTAACAAATTAGAAATCATTTTAATAAATGATTTTGAATGTAAATATTATCTTACCGATGATTATGAATTTTAGTGCCGTACCTCCCCACAGGCTCGCTCTTTTCTGGCATAAAATATTGAAAATGAAGAGTGTAGTGCACGTTTAGAAAGTGTTTGAAAGAATTCGATTGGATGAATTTTTGAGCTTGTTCTTTTGAGAATTTGTTTTAGGCGGCGTTTATTATTCCAGTCTACTAGGCCCCTTGCCCCGACTTTGTATCTCGTAAAAAAGACACAGTGTACACCCTTTTCTGTATGTCCCTCGCGATTGAGCTGTACTTTTTCCCTTTCTCTTTGATGTGCAGCCTCAAGGTTAGTTTCAAATGGAAAAGTTAACTCTCCGATAATAACCTCCTTTTCTTCTTCCCTTATGTCTAAATCTGGGCGTAGACTAGTTGTGAGAAAGTGAGGAGGTACGGTGCCCTCGGCGATCAAATGCCATTTTAAGTCTGTGTAAATGTTCCCGTTAGGCAGATTTTCGAGGAATATTTTTTGCATGTGCCTCAGAATGTTGTTATGTCGCCACTCATATCTATATATACAAGAAGAAGAACTTTGAAAATGATGAGTTGGTGGACTGGGAGCCAGTGGAGAGACTTCATGACTGGGGCAATGTGTTCTGACTTTTTAGCTCTCTCTTACTTGCAAACAATATAAATAGAAGGTGCAACCCCTTGCAGCTCATTTTAAAAGCAGATTCCATAATATTTTAATAGTGATTATTCTTGTAATAATGCTTTGAATATGTAATGAGATGTCTTTTTTATACAAATTTGGAAATATGCCGCTGTCTATAATATTAGTAACAACAAGAAGAACAGTAGGGATTGTTAAAGGGTTACTAAATTAGAAAAATAAGTTCCCACTAATCTATGTAAAATTATCCACTAAAAACGAATTTCACATTCGTTTGCCGTTATAAAGTCTCATTTTGACGAAAATTTAAAAAAAAAACGCACGCCTCCAGTGACGTATGAGAAATCAAAATTCCATAGATTGTACGAAAGTTAACAATAGACCCTTTTCGTAATGTATTCACAACTTTCCCACTAACTGAGTAGTAACGCGTTATTGCATTCACCTGTATCTCGTCATTCAGATTCATTGGATGGAATGCACTTTGAATCTATTAGTTGTTGCTACTCGGACAAACCTCGGACAAGCTCTGGGGTTCCCATTGGTAACGTATTGTTTGAATTGCGTGAATAAACCATTTTATTTACGCCGTTGGCATTTATGGCATTTTGACTTCTCATACGTCACTGGAGGCGTGCGGTTTTTTTTTTCAAATTTTCGTCAAACTGGGACTTTATTGCGGCAAACGAATGTGAAATTCGTTTTTACATAATTAGTGGGAACTTATTTTTATGATTTAGTAACCCTTGAAGTGTGGTCATAGCCGTTCATGCACTGTTTGCGTCTGCGTAGAAAATCCTTTTGTGGTTGGCCACGTGCATTGATTGCAAGGAGATTCATGGAGGCGTATGTTCATCCTGCGGTGTCTGCAAGATTTGGCGATGTATTTATCACAGTAATCATACGCAACTGTACAATGTGGTACTTGCACGTTCACCGCATATCCACAGTGCATTGAACGTGCGATCTGTTGTATACCCCGCGGTCACACGGGACACAGAGAAAGACGATATGAGAATGATAACACATACAATTAATCATTTCATTAATCGTACGATTAAATTCTAACTTTGGGAGAAGCAAATTATTTAAAATACAAAATATACTTTCCTTTATCTTCGGACTATTCTCGTATTAAAAAAATTATTTATAATGTTCTTTCTCATCTGTTCGTTCCACTGTTCGCTTAAACATTGTTCCATACTAAATGCATTACAGATGTATTCTTTTCCTTATGAATAGTTGTCGTCCGGCGTAAAATACCACGTGCCAAAGAAGACAATGCAAGATGATCGTGCACCTCCGTGCACCATTCTTACAATGGTTGCACGTGTGATATGCGTCCATCCAAAAACGTGGCCAACCGAAAAAAAATGAACGCAATTTATTGGACATTTCAAATAATCTTCTGCGTCCTAGCTCCCTCGTGCTCGTGCGTTCCTGAACAAACGCGCACATCAACGCGTCTGACGCAATGATTAGCAGTGATACCTGGCGCAGACCAGACGCAAAGAGGTGCGCGGTCGGTTGTGACCAATGTATAATTGGACATTGCGGAAATAGACGTGATGGCGGCGCAGTGAAACTCAATTCCATCTCAAGTGCAAAAATCGACTACCTACTACTTTAAGATAATGTTCAATTCCCAAAGTCTGATACAAAATTTCAATCTATATTTTCTTGAAGGCTGAATTTCCGCAGCTTTCTATTTTTGACCTGTAAGAGAAAACATCACCTTCTTAACACCTTGCAATTTGCATCGTATGTTGCTGATCTATGGAATCTAAAACTGGGTATAGCTGGTGCACGTAATCGTTTTCCCTATTTCAGACTCCCCAGAAAAGAATTCTTGCTCAATTAATTAAATGTTAATATTTCGAAAAGAACCTAGCTAATAACATGCTAAATTTACACTCCATACCTTCGTGTACCCCAGTTTTCCATTAACCTTCATACGCAGGTGGTGTGAATTAGCGCTAAACCTGGCACCGACCAACCGTTGTGAAACAGGGGCCAGACCGCCCCCTGCAGCGTCTTTCAAGAGAAATTGAATTGAGGATCTATCTTTGGCGCCAGACACCAACACGACACTCTGTAGAAACGTCTGCACTATGCCTGTTGTTGTGAACTCCTTGGATAGTGCAAGCAGCATTCAATACGGGAAATATGGAGAAGTGTGTCTATTTGCTCAAATACTCATGTATACACGCTCTAGACGAAATTATGAAGAATCGGGTGATTGGATCTGTGTGACCTGTTTTAAAAATCAAGATGCTTTTCATATCAATTTTATATTCTTTATGTTAAACATGTTCCATAGGTGATACATTGGCAATCTCTTTCGGTATTAATGTTTGTCCGTATCCTTTCGTCTTGATGGCGCATAGCTTTGTTAAGTTTTATATTCCACATTATAAACTCACTTCTTTCTCTAAGCCATGTCCAGCTAATTCATATTGTTTACTTATAGAACGTGCAATCGTATGTTGTATTGGGTGAGAGAATGGGTTATCAGGTAAGACATTGATTGATTTAAGGAGTGATTGGTCAGTGGTTGAAAAGTGGTGATTGATTACAAAACTTCCCAGTCATCAAAACCAGTTACCCGTTGTTGTACATGATTCCACAAGCATACCAGGATATTTATAACTACATGTTTAAGTCTTGTTTGCAACAAAATGAAATAGGAGTGACACGAATAGGATGAAAAGATAAATGCTCATACGTCACCGATCGATGCGGCTTCATCATACGAACCATGTTGCTATGGAAACCCAAACGATAATTATAGACCTGTGGGCAGAGCTTAAATGCTACATGAAGACCATGATTCGCAAAGATAGTGATCCTCCTTTGATAAACCACAGACTCTCGGTAGCTCATTAGCTTCACTGAAATCAATCTCAGACAACCCCAGACCACTTCCTTTTTTAGCGGTTTCACCAATCCTACTTGTATCTCTGTTGTATGTTAGCATGGTTAGTGAAAAGAAAACAGACAAAAGATACTGAGCGGGAGACAGTTTTGGCAAAAGTAATTGCATTTTTCTCTGAAGTTATTGAAGTATGATTATGACGGATATAGAAATGTCATGCGAAACCATTTTGGTATATTTATGGAGTAGCATGCTTGCGCACACGTTGTCCACCCCCTGGACTGTATTTCAATCCACCGACAACGAACATTGGTGGCGCATCACATACAAAAGAATTTCACCCTGGAGTTTTTTTTCGGGCGGACAGATTCGTGAAGTCCCACAATCAGTGGTCTGGCGCGGTGTGCGTACTATATGAATCAGTGGCGTAATTGTGGGATAAGAGGAGGACGATGTAATACGGCCAGTATCTGGACTAGCGCACACGTGGATCTCCGTGTCAATGCACGCTCTCTTGAGCGTTTTCGAAGAACCGAGATGTATTCAGTATAATGCCTTCCGTCCTAGATTTCTTAGTGATTCTCTGGCCTGAGTGAAGTAGGATGACACAATCATTCCACCGTGTTTTTGAGCCTGTTCAACTTATTGTAACCATGGTAACTATTTTATTCGACTAACTTTTTATGGATGCATAGTATGAATTTTATCACACAACTGCAGACATGTAGGGTGGGCGTATTTCCCTAAATCTTCTGCGCATCTTATTTGGTGAATGCGTCAAATCCAAGCAAAAATCACCCAAAGGGTCGGCGGAATCGAACATGGGATCAAAGAGGAAATCTATGTAAAGTTCTTTATGTGGCTGGGCGGAGGAGAGTACAATGAGTACAATGAATTTGCATGAACAAACATGAAACGGTTGTTGTTACTCTGTGCAATTTAAACATTCTTGGTATAACATAACTAGTTATCATTATATCCCTCGTGAAAATGATCCTGTCCTTTGATTGGTGTCGAGCACTGTACGTGATCAGAGACATTTCTTCTATCTCTGGAAAGAGTACTATCCGCCCTCCGAACCCTCTGACGTCACATTTTACTATCCGTGACGTCAGAGGGCTTGGAGGGCGGATAGTACTTTTCAACATGTGTCAATGTCCAAGTGTCTTTTTTTAAGTTAGTTTGTCAGGTTATACTCCTAATTTTCCTAAAATTCCTAATTACGCTTTATGCAATGAGCTTACGCTCACTTTCTTGTTAATCACTCTCTGAAAGTTTATATAGCTGTATATCTATTTAACAGAATTGATATCATGATTTATTTTCTGTAAATATGTTTTGTAAATATCGTAAATGGTACTGATCACTATCATTGTGAGATAGAGATGTTTGTCCCCATCAATGAATTATCCTCGTCAATTGTCATTGTCACGCGATCATTTTTTTCGGCTGCTTTTTTGCGTTTTATACGGAAGTCTCGCGGTGTTGCGGCCGAGGTGCAACATGAGTTCCCGTTGATTTTTTAAAGCCGTCGAAGAAGAACAAATAAGTGACTTATCTGTGTTTACCACTAACGTTAGAGGGATCTTTGAGGATTGTGCTATTTTGCTTCCTGCCTGGCCTATCATAAAGTCCCGATGGGGGATGTAAAACAAAATATGCCTCTATTCGCATGCAGTGCCTTCGATTGTCATTTCCTTTCTTTGGAGCTACGCCCCTCAGAAAAAAAAAACGAAGTCACCTCATGCGGATAGATTTCACAGGTTTTTTTCGAGGCTCTTGATATTTGTATACTTTGAATTACCCCAGGAAAACAGAGTTAGATAATCAAGACAAAAATCACGTTGGGTCAAGCCTGATTTTACTTTTATTGCACAGATTGTCGAAGGCGAATCCCACGTGAGATGCCATGTTTGGCAGGTTTGGTTGGTTTGGAGATTGAAAAGATGTATGAATATTAATAACAGACTGCTCAGATACAGAGATTGTCCAATTGCAATTATCATGACGAAACCTTGCTTGCCTGATTACACGTGTTGTCTAGCGTGCTAGAAGAAAGCAGATTTGGCCGCTTCGATCCCCACCCTATAGGAGCCACCCCCTCCCACTTCTGTTCTGACCACTCCATCTACAGTAACTGAAGGTTGAACAAGAAGTAATTCCGTTTTCTCTCGTTTCCTGTCCTAGTTTTTCAGATATTGAATCGAAGCAAGAGGTGAAGGATACGTTAAATGGTCTCAAAAGCAATGAGCAATGAAAAACGATTTTATGGACATACATTATCAGGAAATTGCTTTGTTTTTACATCCAAGGGGACATCAGTGTCTGCGCGAAAAAAAGGAGATGAAAGCGTAAATCGTAGCGTATGAGACTTTGCTGCTTTCTTGACGTTATTGCCTTATTATTAAAGTACCATATACATATTCTGAAGTACAATATACATATTCTGATTTTGTTCTCTCTCTCTTTCTATCTTTCTCTCTCTCACTCTCTCTCTCTTTCTCTCTCTCTCTCTCTCTCTCTCTTCCAGACATGGATAGGATTCTAAAACATTCACACACACACACACACACACACACACACACACACTCCTGTATACACACACTTACAAACGTGAGCACTCACTCCATCCCTCTCCCTTTACACACACACACACACACACACGCTAACACACTTTAATACGCACACGCAAACACGAGCATACACACACACACACACACACACACACACACACACACACACAGGCTTCCTCTTTCTTCAAAGGGAATGTACCCTGACGTGAAGTTGGTTTATAGCAAAAGTAGAAACATAAAGAAAGATATATTAGTGTGAAGGAAAATCGGTCGAAGGAAAAGAAAGTTATGATTTTTAACTTTTTGAGTTTGTGACGTCACGTGCGAGGTGTTCTCCTTTACGTTGTGTGCAGTGTGATTTCATAAATTGCTCCTTTTCTATCTTGATGGAGGAATATATCTTTTTCATAGAGGTACGTGTATAAACACGTGTGTCTAAAATTATGAATATTCTTTTGAGATAATTAGCATTTTCAATAAAAAAAAAAAACATCGTACACAAAATGGAAGAGCATCTCCCACGTGACGTCACAAAATCATAATTTAAAAAAAAATCGTAATTTTCTTCTCCTTTGACGGATTCCCATAAAATCTTCACCACTTTGTTTCTTTCATGTTTTTGTTTTTATCAAAACCAAACTAACTCCAGGGTGGACTATCCCTTAATCTTTTTACTCCTTTGTTCCCTCCTACCCGCACCCCCTCACACCTTTTCTATGTTATTACTATTCCTGCCCCTGATAATTTCCTCACAAACAATACGCGCATATATTTCTCTGCTATCTCTGCTTATTAGATATATATCTCGATCACACCGCCCACGGTGTGAGCTCTTGTCCAATGCGCTGACACGCGGTCACCATTTCGTGTCAAGATGAGCGGCCCATTCCGTTCAACTCAGGGATGTTAACACTGCCTGTAAGGTGCATTCCCTCTGACGCGATGGTTTGACGCTCGGGCTGACTTTTACCGCCGTGTTTTCTTTTATGACTGGAGCAGTCGGAGTGGGTTTGATTTAAATTTGAAACAGCACAGAGAAAGGGGCGCAACAAATAGCCTGTGCGATCGATAGTTTCAAATGTTAAGTTTCAAGCTGCAAATTTCTGTCCATTTTGAGAAATGTTTTACTGAAATTGTGTAGATCTTCCAATGATATTTTGCCCCCATTTTGTAGTGTTAATATGTCCCTAGGAAAGAATGTATGCATGGGTGTGTGGGGGTGGGTGTGTGCATACATACTTGATCGTTTTAAGATATTAATAGATTAATGTTTTCAGTTCACTTTTGCTAAATTACACTTAACAAAGAAAAAAGTTCAAAGTTTCTAGTACCATGTAATGCTTTTTACTTGAAAACGAATTAACTTTCAGCTCAGCCCATATTTGATGTAATTAATATATTTACCTGTGCTCTATTCTAGTTATATATTTATCGCGCGTGTGAGTATTGTCAATTGTGCCAATCAAGTTTATGACGTGTGACCAATGTGTTATTCGTGATTGTATTATGATCTATAATTGTGGTTTTATTTGTAAAGCAGGGCTCTTGGGCAGAACAGTGTCGCAATCACTGACAAGGTTACCCTGGATACATGAATACATCTTAATCAAAATACCCTAGGTAGGAAGATGGTGAACTATCTGGAGCAACACGTCAACCAATGACATGAGCGATTGACAGTTCTTACTAAGTAATAATAGTAATATTTAACAGCATCTATATAGCGCTTATCACAAAGAATGTCTCTTAACCTAGATTTTCACAACCTAGGAAGAAAGGGGGGGAAAATGCTTACGCACGTAGTACAATGGCTAGGTATTGGTGTTATCGTATAGTATTCATTGTCCATTGCTTTTTGCAATATGCGTACATGGAAATATGACAATGGAAATAGTAATTACACTGTAATCGGAATGGAATTGTTCTTTCAACCTTTTCGATGTAGGTTTACTTAAACAGTACGTTCATGTGGGAATTACAAATGCGTAAGGCACAGTTTTCCTCCAATTGTTAGATTTTATGTATCAACCACTTGCCAAAAAAAAAATGGGAAATCGAAATTGTTTGTGCCAGAGCTCCTCTCACATGTCTCATGCGATATGAATCTCTTTCAGCTCACGTCGGCCATGATTGCTGATGATGCGATTATGAGATGTGATCTCAGTCTAGTGCGCCGACACGCGGTCACTTTTTCGTGTCAAGACCTTGTCCCTGTTTGCTTCGCACTTAGAAATGATTACGCTCCTTAACTTTCATATAGACATTCATATAGACGGAGTTTCCCCGCTTCCCTTGCCGCTCACGACACTCATTTGACGCAACGGGTTTTTTCTGACGCGTCATCATTATCCAGTGTCGTCCCTTAGAAAGGGGTTGGGGGATATGCATCTCCATCTACTTCTGTCCCAAACAATTCTTCCTATATCATCGTAGGTCAGTCCTGCCTTAATATCATCGAACCAGGTGGTACGTTGTCTACCGCTTCCCCGTTTTCCTTCTACCATTCCTTCAAGCAACATCTTCTGTATACCTCCTCCTTTCATCAAATCACCAACATACACAAGTTTCCTGTTCTGAATTGTCTTCATCAGATCTCTTTCTTTGCCTGCTCTATTCAATACAAAATTACGTGCAACGAGCGATTTACAATCATTACACGCGTACCACCTGTTTGATCCTCAGACGGTCACCCGCTTCCCGGGTATGTACGTAGCAGCCGTGTGAACGGGCCTATAGGCATGATAGGACTGCCAACATGACAGGAAACCGCGTCAATGCGAACGTGCTCTCATCGGGCAACTGCGGCTGAAATCAAAGCTTGAAAAACGAAATGAGGTCGGTTGGAGATATCGATCTGCGTGGTGTTATGACTGAAATCTGATTATACGGTAGGCAATACATTAGTGATGAGGAAAAGGCGATACGATACAGTGATGCACTAAATTGGGCCACCGGGCAGCGAGGGTGCCGTGATGACATTGACAATGAAGAAGCTCTCAATGATTATCAGAATAATTTCTCCTAAATTTTATAATGCATCATGGATTTTTAAGAGGAAAAGGGGTTCGTATCGCGACCCCCTGTAGCTGTTTAAGAGACACGCGAAATCTCTCAATGATTATAAGAATAAATTCCCCTGCATGTTAAGATGTATCATGGATTCCAAAGAGGAAAAGGGGTTCGTATCGCGACCCCCTGTAGCTGTTTATGAGACACACGAAATCTCCCAATGATTATAAGAATAAATTCCCCTGCATGTTAAGATGTATCGTGGATTTTAAGAGGAACAGGGGGGCTACATGGCGAATAAATTCTCCTAAATGTCATCATGGATCATGGATTCCAAAGAGGAAAAGGGGGTTCGTGTCGCGACCCCTTATAGCTGTTAAGCAGACCTGGGAGCCTAACCCTAGCAGAGCCTATGGGAAATGCTTGGCATACTCCAAAGATACCCAAACGACGCCTAACTGCACTTCTAAGTGGTGGGAGCGCCACTTAAACGTACACAAGTGCATCTAAACATGTCACACTTAAATTGTTATTGATACTAAAACAGAGATTAATTCTCAATCAAGCTGACACTGCACAATGTAAATCTATTGAAAGGGTTTAAATATATCGGGCTCTAGTTTCATTTCAGAGTTTCATTTGTTTAGATCATTGCAAGATAATAGTTTTTCTCATGTTTTATAATTTCTAATCAAATATCGTGGGAAACGAGCTATTTTGTATGTTTGGGGGCAAATTGCCAACTAAATCACATTACAATATGATAGGATAGATCATACACAGCTGCATATGGAAATATAACAGGTGATAGTATTATCAACTGGAACACTTTAATACAAAAAGAATCATCCTCATAAAAAACACATTTACTTCCCAATCTTTATTTAATAAAGTATAGTAGAGTTAAGAATGATCCAGACAAAATTTTATTCAAATAAACCGACAAAGGCTGTCATGCGCAGTAGAGTTTTGTCTTACACGCGACACGCCATGCTGTTCCGATAAACATCTTTATGTACGTCAATATTTAAGTTTGAGCTATTGCTTTTTCCATTTAGCATAATCAAGGGCCAAATGTGTGGATGATAATCTGCTTATCAAGTGGGAAGAGAGAGGGGGAATGATATTGCATCAGAAGTATCAGCAGTATTTACAATATGTGTTTCTATATAAATGGAAAACTAAAACATTTTGCTTGACATTGTATTTCTTTGAGATACAACACTAAATAATGCATGAGTGGGCGTGTGAGCCTTTTAGCCTATATTTATGGTAAATGGCTGAACAAAACTAGCAAAATGTCCGTTTTCTATACATCTCAAAAGTCTCTCACTTCCACCTTACGCAATTTACGCCCATAAATCAATATTCAGTATATTCTAAGATGACAGATAACGCATGTCCATACGCCATGCGGATATATCCGGATACGTCAACAACTCTCCCCCAAACACTGATTTAGAAGCTTCGCACTGGTGTCAGATTTCTTTGGAGATTAATTCTATAAATATAGGAATTCTATATTCACCAATAAAACCTTATAAAAGCATATCTATATTATTTAATCTACTTAATTTTAGTTTATCTAGGGGTAAAATTTTGTTCGCCACTGCTTATCGTAATCAGAGGAACGTGATTTAACATTTACCATCACTCACATCAGGGTTTACTATCTTTTGGCAGGATTTTCCGTTTTTCCTTTTTGATTTTAGATTTTCTATTGTAGTGTATTTGATTGTATTTGATTTGAAAGCGCAAACATTAGAAAATATGCGTGTACTCGTTAAAATTGTGATTGCATAATACACACCTTCACCGCGGTTTGGTAAACTGGCAATGCAGGACTTTGGACAGCTTGTTATGATGATCGTTCTGATCTTGCCAACAACGCCTGGGCAAGATAATTCATTTACATCTGGAGGTTAAAAGAAAAAATATCCTATGTTACAGTATGGAACGTTATGCTGTTTTAATGAATTTTATGAACAATTTACACTTTTGAAATTGAGGTAATCAGATGTATAAAATTCCACACAGCGGTATTAAATGCCATCTATCAAAGCACACACAGTTGTCATGAAGATTTGGAAAGCATCGCAATTGCATTCTTCTCTTGTTCATGCCTATGCTTATAACTAAACGGAAAATCGTGAGAAAGATATGAGGGTGGTTAAGAAAGTAATACGTGCCTTCGTAGGATAGCACAAGCTTACTACAGCAGGTGGAAATCACGTGACAAGGCGTGGGTGGCGCCAAAAGCTGATGTCGGCCGGCTCGTCTCAATTTAGTCCACATTCCGCATCAATCGGTACTTGATTTGCAAAGACCCCGGCTCTCTCCTCGCTTATTTTTTATTGACGAACACTAAGAAGAGAAACACACGGCTCTTTCTAGCCCCTAATTGTAATAGCGGCAACTCTCCTTCCTCAGGATACTGCAATTTCATGCATTTTTAACGTTGTTGTCCCACTACTGTTCGGCGCTTTGGTCATTCCACATTCCGTCACGTACGTTTGTGGATACTGTCCACACGCTCTGACATCAAATTCTTGTCGTTCCAACTCAGTTATTTTTTTTCTCTTTCGATGTGATGACGCAATAGTCCACAAGATAATCTTACACTTGAGGGGAATTCTACGAAGAAACAGGTGGTGTTTACAATTCTACTGAATAAAACAAAAAGGTTAGGTATATATCGTATAGCTTAGAGCTACCGTCCCACTGCACCGTCTTAGGATTCCGTTTGAAAAACAAACACATACGATTATTTTTTTCACACGAAATGTAAAGATATCGTGGCGTAGATCTCGAGGTCCTTGCTTCAAGCCCATCCATGGCACTTGTGAACTTCAGCGAAAATACTTAAAGGGTTACTAAATTAGAAAAATAAGTTTCCACTAATCTATTTACAATTATCCACTGAAAACGAATTTCACATTCCTTTGCCGCAATAAAGTCTCATTTTGACGAAAATTTGAAAAAATGCACGCACCCAGTGACGTATGACAAGTCAAAATTCCATTAATGCCAACGGCGTAAATAAAAAGTTTTATTCACGTAATTCAAACAATACGCTACCAATGGGAACCCCAAAGCTTGTCCGAGGTTTGTCTGAGTAGCAACAACTAATAGATTCAAAGTGCTCTCCATCCATTGAATCTGAATGACAAGATACAGGTGAATGCAATAACGCGTTACTACGCAGCTAGGGGGAAAGTTGTGAATACATTACGAAAATGGTCTATTGTTGACTTCCGTACAATCTATGGAATTTTGACTTATCATACGTCACTGGAGGCGTGCGCTTTTATCAAATTTTCTTCAAAATTAGACTTTATTGCGGCAAGCGAATGTGAAATTCATTTTTAGTGGATGCTTTTACATGGATTAGTGGGAACTTATTTTTCTAATTTAGCAACCCTTTAATCCAGATTGCTGCTTCTCTCCAACGTGTACAATTGGGTACCTGGTACTGGTAGGAATAGAATGACTGCACCTTACTGGCTGCCATGATCCCAAATGATCTCTTGGGATTGGACACGTGTTACAAAGACTTACAAGCATCCGATGACCGGGGTAATGGTATTGTAAAGCGCTTAGAGATCATATTGTTTCATATCAAGCGCTGTATGAAAACTGCGTAATATTATTATTATAATCATTATCATTATGATTATTATTATTTATTTTATTACTATTATTAGCGGCCCGTTGACTGGTCGATCACCCGTAATTACCGGCCAGTGGCTTTGTCTTCGTCATTTGTCGGTAACTTGTTACCGCCCGACGATGCGAGCGGCATCAGCGATCTATTGTTGGTGAAGTACCCGGATGCCATTAGTATTGGACCACTTATTACCGAGTTTCGGTTAGTGCGCTGCACTGACCATAGGGTATTTAAGCCCCTACTATCTTTAATTTTGTATCACACCTGACAAAGTGTTGCAGCGGCGAACGAAACGTGATCTTTTTTCGGTTCCGTTGACCATACTGCGAGACAAAAGATTATCACCAGCGAATTATCCGCAATGAGTAACATATTTAGCGTTATTATTATTTTTGTTCGTTATTATCATTATCTATTACTATTATCGTCATTATCATTAGAAGTAGTAGTAATAGTAGTAGTAGTAGTAGTAGTAGTAGTAGTAGTAGTAGTAGTAGTAGTAGTAGTAGAAGTAGTAGTAGTAGCAGTAGTAGTAGTAATAGTAGTAGTAGTAGTAGTAGTAGTAGTAGTAGTAGTAGTAGTAGTAGTAGTAGTATCATTATTATTATCTAGACGTTGACAGACGGCGCTAACCGTTTTAAAAAATTGGGCATGTTCAAAGGTTGAAACGGCCAGCCTTCGATTGACGGTTCCCACTAGTTACTAGCAGTTTTGCCATTTTCATTGTAACCGGTTTAGACCGGGTTTTAGACTACAGTTACGGTTAGACTGTCGGGTAAGCGGGCAGCTCCTTTGCCTCCAGCCACGGAACGCACTATTCGTCTATGGAACGCAAAATGAATGTTGTTACACGTATTTAAGATATTACTCATACTTAAGCAGAATCTACTCAGGCGTTCCATATTCCGTAAGTTGGACTTCATGAAGACATTATAAAAGGGGTTAGATCCATTTTAGACCATTCTGCGAAAATCTACCTTTTTTATTCTCCCATATCGCAATATTCTTATGCGAAACTAAATTGTAATGATATAGTACCCTACCATGCGAACATAAAATTGGGCATAAAAAATATAACTGTCTTCATATTTTTAAAATATATTTTCCAAAAATTACCTTTGTGGATCTAGGCCCTCTTGCAAACAAACTGAAATGGATCTAAACCCTTTTGAAAAAAAGTAATTTTTCTTTGCCACTTTTGTTAATTTTTAATATACGATTTTCAACTTTTCTTTGGTATCATCATATATAGGTACTTCAAATCTACACATTGAGACAGATAAAAAATGATGAAAAATGGATTTAACCCCTTTTGCAAATGAGCTCTTCATATACACAAATGCATGGGAATGTAGAGGGATACAGTATGAAAGAGAGATACATACATAGATGATGGTGGGTGGATAAGGCAAGAGAGAAGGAGTGAGGGGTGCATGTATGTGTGCGTGTGGGGGAGGGCGATGGCGAAACAGATGATGACATAATAGAGAGAGACAGAGAGACAGAGAGAGAGACAGAGAGAGAGAGAGATAGAGAGAGAGAGAGAGAGAGATAGAGAGAGAGAGAGAGAGAGAGAGAGGGGCAGACAGACAGAGGGAGAGACAGAGAGGGAATGGGGGGAGGGAGAGGGAAAGAGAGAGATAATGGTAAAGAGATCTGTATAGAACGGTAGAGAAAGAGCGGAAGAGGTTAGGAAAGGGAGAGGGGAATACGGACAGGGTGGTAGAGGAAAAGGTGTGGATAGAGCGGTAGACAAAGAGAGAAAGTGATTGGGATAGACATGATAGAAAGACAGACAGATGGAGCGAGAGAGAGACAGAGAGAGGGAGAGAGAGGGGGAGAGAGAGGGAAAGAGAGAGAGTGTGTGAGAAAAGAGAATAAAAAAAAACAATTGGGATAGATAGGGAGAGAGAGAGAGAGAGAGAGAGAGAGAGAGAGAGAGGAGAGAAGAAAAAAGCCATTGGGATAGAGAGAGAGAGAGAGAGAGAGAGAGAGAGAGAGAAGCGGGAGTCGTTCAAAGATTTAAAAAAAATCGAAGAGAGAGGAAAAGGGTACTAGAGAAAGAGGATACGATGTAGAAAGGGGATGAGTAGGGTACCGAAACTCGAGCAGAGACTATTGCCTTTGGCATTTCAATCCATTAGCATTGACCTCATTATCACCGTTGGGTGCAGAGAACTGTTGCCCGTGACGTCACAATGGAAGGCAGCGAAGAGCCAATTTCGATTTGGAAAGGTCCCATAAACTAATGTGCCGGCGTTGCTAACTCAAAAACACTGTTTGTCCCATTTGCTTTGATTTAGTTGGACTTATTTCATTGCTTGGCATTTTGGTCATGAACATACGTGGCAGAATTGATTCTATATACGCCACTGTTTGCATCAGTAACATAAACAATTGCAATATAGAAACATACTGCATGGTACCCAAAAGCTTAAAGGGAATGATATAAGAGTGATGTACGTACCTCATTGGTGCGGGTTTCTGACAAATTCTGGTAAACATTGACCGCATTATCTACATTGCCATATTGTTCCCGTTTTTTTTTGTTTTTTTTTTTGGAAAATCCCTCATACATCTGAGTGGCTTCGTTTGAATATAGGTAATTCTGGGTTTTGAAGGCGTTTGATGAGCAAATTCTAGTTGGAAGGATTCAATTTCAAGAATAAAAATAAGGATGATGATTACTATGCTCTGTACACGATGCAAAGTAGTGGTGTGGATGACGATGATGGATTCATGTGTGATGTTGGTAATTATGAAGATGAACTTGATGACGGTGATAGTGATAATGGGATGAGTGGGGTGGAGAGAGGCAGGGACGAAGAAATTCGAGACTTCAGTGACTTTCAGACCGGCTGGGAAGAGGGGTTCATGCTTGGCGCCATTTTGATCCTAACCTTGGATTGGGGAGAGGGAAGGGGGGGGGGGGGCAAGTGCACCCCTGGATAAGGTTTGCACGGGTGAGGGACAGACAGTACAGCGGTGGCAACAACCTTTCACATTTTCACCAAGGAAATTATTTGATTAACTACAAGAATAAGGAAAAGGAGCGAAGGAAAACGGATAGGCATAAAGTGTGTTATAGCCGATTATAGTGTTGATGATGATGATGATGGTGATGATGATGATGATGATGATGATGATGATGGTGACGCTGATCGGAATGGTGGTGATAATCGTAGAGTGTACACTTTTTTTTTCTTGTGACCTACGTAGCTCTATTTTTCATAAAATCTTATATGAAATGAATATGATAAACTGAAATATTATGTGTTTCAGGTTTTTGTTTAGGCATGTGCTGGGTCAGAAACAAATCGATTTTTACATCCTTTTATCACACCCTGGCCGCTTACGACGATTGTGACTACTAACCCGTTTTTTTAAAGGGTTACTAAATTAGAAAAAAAGTTCCCACTAATCTATGTGAAATTACGCACTGGAAACGAATTTCACGTTAGTTTGCCGCGATAAAGTCTCATTTTGACCAGGGAGAAAAAATGAAAAAAGAAAACCCGCACGCTTCCAGTGACGTCAGAGAAGTAAAAACGCCATAGATTGTAGGGTAGTAAACAATAGACCATTTTCGTCATGTATTCACAAGTTTCCTCCTTACTGCGTAGTAACGCGTTATTGCATTTACCTGTATTTGTCACTCAGATTCAATGGATGGAATG
Organism: Arbacia lixula; assembly: GCA_963669155.1. Taxonomy (NCBI): domain Eukaryota; kingdom Metazoa; phylum Echinodermata; class Echinoidea; order Arbacioida; family Arbaciidae; genus Arbacia; species Arbacia lixula. The sequence goes on from OZ022589.1 coordinate 6,990,003, forward strand.
CACTTTGAATCTATGAGTTGTTCCTACTCGGACAAATCTCGGACAAGCTTTGGGGTTCCCATTGGTAACGTATTGTTTGAACGGCGTGAATAAATTTCATCCACGCTGTTGGCATTTATGGCATTTAGGCTTCTCTGACGTTACTGGAGGCGTGTGTTCTTTTTTTTTAAATCTTCGTCAAAATGAGACTTTATTGCGGCAAACGAGTGTGAAATTCGTTTTTAGTGGATAATTTTTCATAGATTAGTGGGAACTTATTTTCCTAATTTAGTAACCCTTTAATTACTAATACTTGTCCCGTCGGACATGGTACTTGCGCCAAGTTTGGTTTTCATACATACCTTAGACTGTAAGAATACAATGCAAAAAAAAACACTAACCAAAAAATTCAAAGTAGGATGTCTTTGTTTGTCAATCTGACAATTGTGTCTGATTTTATTGAACTAAAATTCAGCAAATACAACGATTAGTCGTCTTAGTGGAAGCGTGTTCCTCCATCTTCTAGGAGTAATTTGAGTGTTTTGCCAAGCGGTCCTGCCAAGTAATTCACAGTTAACAGAAAAACTCGACTAACAGCATCCACAAAGAAAGGCTTGCGTCTTCGCCGGCGTGACGTCATAGGCGCCAGACCGAGCGAGTAATGTCTCGTGGAGATTAATCTATTTTCGTGTAGGAGCACGGAGAGAAGGAGAAGATCGAGAATCGGTCGATCGAAGAAATCCTGAGGTCAGCGTGGAAGCTGTGTTTTAATTGCTTCATCTGCTTCCATAAGCAGCATTCAGAGAGCCAATCTATTCTTGGAGACTGTTCAGTGTAGTTCAGATTAAAGGTAGGGGGAGGGGTGTGGTAAGCCTCAATCAAGACTCGATAGCTTTCTGTGTCATTCTATTTCTATCTTATACAACTCGTATTTACTCATTTGTTACGTGAGGGAATCCATTCAAAAGCATTTTTATCGGTATCTGATGGAAAAAATGGCGACGTTGGGCCATTGATATTGGAAAACGTTTGCTCTACCAGCAAATGGCGCTGGATCAAGTACAATGTAATGCATGCTGCGACATCGCAACATATTAAACAACTCTCTGCAATTACAGAAGCTCTTTTAGCATAGCTTTAATGTATAAAGAATACCATTAATAGACCATCCAGGTTTATATACACCTTGTACAGAAATATTCATTAGGGAGGGGTATTAATATTCATTCTCAATTATACCCCTTCCCCTTAAGACTACTTTCAAAGGTTAGTTAATCTCTGCGTTGTTACAATGGTAAGATATTTTTTAGATTGGCTGCCACTCTTGATACTGATGCTGATACTACTATTACTATTACTATCTTCTATTACTACTTCTTATTCTATTACTACTGACACTTCTACTGACTATGCTGCTATATACTATTATATTCCACATACATGTACTAAGAATGTTGCTATATGATTGGTCAAGAGTTGATCACATGATAAAGCGAAGTTTTGCCCATCTGATCACCTGAGAAGAAAAGTTCGTTATACTCTAGGTGATAGCACATTTTGGTTTCGCTGATCTTTTCATTCCTCACAGTCCTAACGCGTGATCAATATTTTGAGTACGCGCGAAACAAAAGTCTCCTTTTAAAGCTGCCGTTGCGTGATAGCGACATAATCCTGAGATATTTTGTTGTCTCATTTTGTCCTTCCACCCTAGTATTTCTGTGCCAGAGCACTCTGTTGATTGCAGTGTTCTTGAGATGTATGTCCGTGTGTATATTGAGTGTTTAAGTGTACACGTACTGCGTTCGTATGGCAAGCCGTTTTAACATTTATTCCTATTTCTTGGTATCACGAATTCGATTTCTTGATATCAAGAATCACCATTGCTTAACTACACAAAATCATATCTTGATATCAAGAAATGGTTTTGTGTAGTTATGCAATGGTAATTCTTGATATTAAGAAGTCGAATTCGTGATACCAAGAAATAGGAATAAATGATAAAAAACGCTTGCCATACGTTCGTGAGTAAAAGGTGTGTCTGGGGGTGTCGTGTGCAATGCATAAGGGCGTGTGCTCGTGTGTGTATGTGTACTGATGCATGCACAAAATGGATGAAAAGGGTGTTCTGGCGCGTCCAATATCTGGATGGACAAGCTCAAAATAATATTCTTAATATCTTCTCCTTGTTCCCTTATTCATTTCATGAAATGTTCATGTATATTTCATAATGTAAATGCTATTAATGTTATGTATTAACTATTTAAATTCTTGATGTATTCAAATGTTTTATGCACTGCTGATATCTGTAATCAAATCCTTTTACTTTTATATGCGAATAAACCATCTTGATTCGTGGATCTTAAATCACTAGCTCTCGTCATTATCAAAATTTGCCCCCTTTGACAATGGAAACAGTCCCTCATAATACCCGGGAGCCATTGCACTGCTGACACAGTGCCTCAATTAATGTGCCAAACGATGATTATAGAGAAGTGCCCCTCATCAGAACGAAATGGATCTATCGGTGCCCCTTGACAAGTTAAACTGCCCTTTTTACGATGATACAGTGACCCTCGAAAACAAACATACAGACGCAGATCTAGCTTTTTGGTAAAAAAAAAAAAAAAAAAAAAAATGGGGGAGGGGGGAGGTCAGAGATGCCAAATAGAGGAGGTGGGAGTGGTGAGCCTTTTTTTAATTTAACGCAAAGAATCACTGATGACATGTCTTTAGCATGATCTTTCCGCTAATGGAGATGATGCAGGATGATTTGAATGGTTGGAATGTGCGCGTGACTTTTATCGTGCTTTATTTGTATGCTTTAAATGGTCATGATGTTAAGCGAAAACAGATGAATACAGAGAAAACAGAAGAAAACAGATCATGTTGAGGCTGATGATGAATGAGTATAGGATGTACGATCAAGAAAGATTGATAGACGCAGAGAGAAAGAGAGGGACAGAGGCAGAGAGAGAGATAGAGAGAGAGAGAGAGAGAGAGACAGAGTGAGAGAGAAAGAAAGAGAGAGAAAAAAGAGAGAGAGAGAGAGAGAGAGAGAGAGAGAGAGAGAGAGAGAGAGAACGTGCGACGGACAGGTAAACAGAGACGGAGAGCGAGATAGATGGTGACGAGGCACGGGAGGCCCTTTTACTTCATCTCCTTTACGTCAGAGCCCCTCAGGGTGCCCAGGGACCTTACAGACATCCATAATCAATAGCAACCCTCATCCCTCTCACTCGTCAACAACCTCTGAGTTCGCTTCCAAGCTGACGGATTGGGTTCATCTCACAGCTTCCACCGGGCCAGCAAGGATAGCATTCCGAGAAAGCTCAATAGCTGTCTATCCTTTTAATTGAAACTTGTTAACAGATCCTTCCTTTAGGATTGCGAAGGTTTGGTTTTCTCGGGTAAAGAAGAAACAAGTCGCCAAGGTTATGTCTTCAAATCTGAGATCAAGGCCCCCCCCCCCTCTCCCCTCGCGCAAACACACTAGGTGTTAAAAAAACCTGTTGGCACTTTTGAAAAAAAATGATTAAAAATCAGTTTCAACTCAAATTAAGCTGAAATTGACACATCATAAAGTCAAGGGAGGTCAAATATTTTAGACATAGGTTTTGTGACATTTCATCCATTTCTTTTTTGTAATAATCCTCGGAATATTTAATTAAATTTTAACTTTTGGACAAATTTGGACCTCAAAATGTGTGTGTATATGAGATAAATAATTCAGAACACAACCATGACCATTGTATATTACACCTGTTAATCAACTAGCAACTTCCATCACAGTGTCATTAATAATGCATGCTGCTTCTGGCAGAAAAAAAGTTGCGGATTAGCATGTGTGATGCACAATGACCATTGTTGTTTTTCTGAATTAATTATCTGATACACACACACATTTTCAAATCAAAATTTGTCCAAAAGTGAGAATCTCCTTAAATATCCTAAAGATTATTATAATAAATGTATGAAATGTCACAATACCTGTCAAAAAAAATACATGCCTTGACTTTATGATGTGTCAATTCCAGCTTGATGTGAGTTGAAACTGATTTTTTTATTATTTTTCAACAGCTTTTTTAACACCTAGTATCTCTATCTCGTGTCAATTCACAAGGTCTTTTCTAACACAATCATCATGAATTATGAATGACACTTTCATTGCAGTTGCAAGTGGATTCGCAGGTGTGATGCCCAAGGGCCATTGTTGTGTTCTGAATTGATTATCTCCTAAACACTAATTCTTAGGTCCACATTTGTCCAGATCTTCAACTCTCACTAAATTTTTACAAGACTATCGCAAGCATAACAATTGATGAAATGTCACGAAACGTTCTTTTAATAAAATAAACTCTTCCGATTTTTGTGTAGATAACAGCTAGAATCAATTTGTAACTTATTTCTCATTGATTTTCTTTCAAAAGTGTCAAAGGTTTTTTTTTCTTTTTAACACCCAGTATAATGCTGTAACCATGCTATTGGTTATGCGTAGCGTCAAGATAATTTATGCAAGCCACTTGTTGCATTTCATACCATTTAGAATATGTTGGTAAGCTATAGGTCGCTTTACTTTATATTGAAATATTTGAATTGATATTTCATGAGGTACTTTATGTTACTAAATACTTAATAAATGTAATACAATGGTTTATAGGAATCTCATATTTAAAAGGAATCATTGTGCAGGAAACATACATGACAAAATTCGTACAGTACAGCCGATTGGAAATGTTTAGTATGACAACTGCTGTGAAAATAAACTGTGTAAGCAAAATAAGTTAAATCTTCCATGCTTTGATCTTAACGAGAAAAAATGATGTCTTTGGTACAATCCAATTTTTTTTATCCAGCATTGCCTTTTTTGGTATGTAGACAAACGCACTTTGCTCTTTGTTCATTCTCTGAAAGATCGTTATCGTACGGGAAGTTTTGCCAGACCCAAAGGAAAACATTAAAAACCGGCGTTACGCACCTAAACGCCTGGTACAGTGGAGCTAGGTCGGATATGACGAAGAAGAAATAACTCGGTGACGGTGGTACAAATTCAGTTTATGCCAGTCAGTCACTATAGTCACCGGGTGACCTCCACAGAATGATAGGTCTGTTCTTGTCAGTTCCACTAAGTGCGAATAGATAGAGCCGATCCCCTTTACTCTATTATCCTTCATCATGTTCACCGTCATTTCAATGTAAATATTACATAATCGATAGTACAGGTGGTGGTGATATGTCTGAAAGCCAATATCTAAAGATGCACAATACAAGGAAATAAGAACAGCGGAGAAGAACATTCACACTTCATCCCTAGGCCTCCACACTAAACAGTTATCGGTATTTATACATGACTCAATTTGAAAACAACCATAATATATTCATATAGCCCATGTTCTTGTGTGTCTACGTGTTAAATGTTTGTCATTTTCCGCGTGAATTGTTCGAAACTGGGCCCCGTGGCACGCAGACTACCTTCAAACTAGTGGGCTTCTGTGACCAAATATCAGTTTCTAAGAAATCTCTGTTTTGCTAACAGCTGACAGGCTTCGTAGAACTGCAATAATTCAGTTCGTTTCATTCAAAAATAAACACACCAATATCAAACAGTCAAACTATACATTAACTGACATAAGTCTAAACACATACATTATGAATAATAAACTAACAATACGGAATGTAACATACACAATTCATTTTATTACTATACTTACTCAATAGAATTCACTGAATAAAAAAAAACATAACATCTATTCATAGATCATAGACAGCATATAATGAAAGATAGAGAGAGAGAGAGAGAATGAGAAGACAAAAAGAGGAAACAAATAAACTTTAAAATTTTCTTGTAAAATGCTCTGGTTCATTTATTCATAATCATTTGTTACATTCAACCTTAGATGCGTTAAAAACCTGTACAGACTGTACTTTACGAATAGTTTGGGGGACAGTGTCGGAAGAGTATTCCATATCACTGAGTTGTGGAAAAAATATATGAAGTATTTCGAAAAGTCTGCAAATAAAGATTAAGTGCCTACCAAAGGATATGGATTTATGATCTTGAATGATGGTTATGTAAATTACTCCATAGGAATGTGCATTCAAGATGTAGACCATCATTACGAAAGAACAGAATTTAGCATATGACGCAGTATTACGCGTGTACGTTCACTAGAACCTGATAATGTCATAGAGTTTATCTATGATAACCTGGAAAAGAAAGGTCGTGATACGTAGTGCTCTGAACACTGTGGTTAAATCATTACAGTATGATAACGCTTAAAAAGAGCTCAGACAGTTTAGATATGTTAATCTTGTGTATCGAAACACATTGTTGCCTGTTAAAGAGAGGGTGTCCCATTTTCGAAAGTCATTTAAACTCAGAGGAATCAGCAGTTTACCCATAAAATTACGTGTATGAAATTTAAGAGTTACAGTTTCACGAACATTTGCAGGAGAAGTGAAAAACTATCTTTGTCCACGTTTGAGTCGCAGCGAGCAAAGTCTACATTCATAATCGTATTGTCCCTCTCAGCGCCCGATGCGAGCATTACACCCATTGAACGCTCCCACCGGGTGCGCAAATCGGTCTCCGGTCTCCATGCTACAGGTTTCGGCCTAAACATCCTCACAATCTACTGATCGCTATAAATTCGCACAACCTCAGGTTCCAGTTATGTTAGTAGGAGGGAAGTTTAATACTGTTTCTTCTTCCATTTTCCATGTTTTTTACAACAACAAAAGCTTCGAAACTGCAAATGGGACACACTGTCTTTCAAGGAGAAGCACTCTTTATTCCGAAGGTTCGTTATTCCGAACGTTACGCGTCAAATGCTCGAATTAACGAACCCTTTTTCGTTTTCGAACTAACGAGCATCGAGGTATAGGCAATTTACGTGTTTCGGAATTACGAACCCTCGGAATAACGAAGCTTCGGAATAACGAACCTTTGGAATATCGAACTGTAACCCTTTCAAGCAGGAAGGTATGAGTTTAATTCATATCTATATGCTTTGACATACATTGATTCTTTTTATAAACGAGTCACTGACATTGACAGTGATAATGGAACAATTATTGCAATATGAACAAATGTCATTAATGAGGATGTTTCGGTAAATTTGATCCCAAGTCGCCACATATGGAAGGGAGTTACAAGTATATGAACGCACAGTGGATACAAGGCATGGATAGACAATCATTATAGGGCAAGGATCAAAGGAAATGATGTATCAAAAATGACACCTCGTTATAGGTCTGTGTGTGAATCAGTCACACAATGAATAGGCTTTTCTTTGGCTCTCCTCCATGTCCTCGTGATCATGACTATATGATGACAATTGTACCTATGCACATTTACCATGGTTAATGCATTAATTATCCATGTGAAATGTTACCGGCATTGACCGAAGTACTTAGTGGTACATTATCGATTCGATCTACCTACCATTTCCGATATTCTGGATATAGCGGAGGATTTCGGGATGTATTTAACATCCGGTTTGGAGTTAACGCTATCAAAAATCAGGCCAGTAGGATGTAATTCTACTCCTCATGCTTGAACAGATGCTTTACATTAAAAAGATGGTTGTAAAGACATTTGAACTTCCCTTTACAAACATTTTGCGGCATTGCTGCGTTTTATTGGAATGAAATGCGATGGCGAGGAAGGAAAAGAAAGTATGGTAAGATTTCTTGAAAAAGCATTACTATCTTCCTGCAATGCCTCCAGAAGACCAGGACTAAAAACGTGGTTTTCAGGTCAAAGCGTGCAAATTAGTGCAAATATATGTGATTAGGAGAGTTCAGGAGGACAGCATGTAGGAGTCATTCCCTTTAGATGATTTGTGTGCAAGCCAAACTGCTACTCTATGAGATTAATGTGTATACATTTTTTCAAAATTGCATTAACGGCGCAGGTAAAGTTTAATATTAAATTGATCATGAGGATGAGTAAGTGGTGGTAGAAAGGACGATGATTAACACACCAATTGGGTAAAATATGATGAAGAAATACTTGTTTACAAAGTAAACTTTATAGGGGTGATGCATGAGCGGTAGTCATGTAAATCATCCCAGTTAAAATGGTAACGTGATGATAGACAAATAAAGTTTTAGAGCAAGCCGACAACTACAATAATGTGATTTACCAACGAGGCTTAAATTTTGATTAGGTAGTATGATAGTATTTCATTTGTTAAAACAAATGTAATACTATCATACTACCTTCTTACAACTTCAAGTGACGAAAGGTCATTGGTGACATGTCTGATTTTTCAAAATTAAGAGTTACTGTGAATTGTTTCTTTGACAAGACAGTGAATAGAGTGATATACAAACGATCTGGATCATTATTGTACAAGTTGCTCATATCCGTTGCTTTTAATGAGAATTTTAACAAGAACGGGTTCAGAAAATAAAAAGATAAGGATGTTATCAATGTGCTTAATGTGGATTAAAAAGTTTAAAGGGAAGGATTGAGAACAAAGCCAGCAACAAAAAAAGAGGAAGCATAAAAAGTGGAAGGAAACGCGAAAAACAAACCATGAACAAAAAAGTAGCAGAACGAAGTCGTGGTGCAAATTATTCCAATACATCAACCAGCCGTCCTATTCCTAGATTAGTTCAATTCTAAGACAAAAATGTATTAGCCGATTTTAAAGCTCAAATGCATTTAATAATCAAGTAACAATTCTAGTCAGGTTTGACTATATGTATTATCCGATACAAACGTAAACATACTGGGTGTTTCATATCTTAAACATTATGATGAACAAAATACGTGTGAAAGTATTTTATTAAAAATCAATTAAGGAAACGGGAAAACATGAAGGAAAGCGGAAAGCAAAATGCAAAACATAAACAATGAAAAATACTTTTTCGATTAAAAAAATGAATAGTTGAGATTACTAATTGAGGGTTGTAGACAGTCATAACGCTAGAAGTTGTTCCATTTTTTTTCAAGAATATGACACATGCAACCTGTACAAATAATACAATCTTTGTCCGATTTCATGACTAGCGCCATCTGTGGCCAGTCATTGCTGTATTATTTCTCCACTGTCGGTCACTACTCCACTTGTTGCTCAGATTTTTCTTTATAGCATGTTTTGCATTCTTGCATTTTCATTTTCTACTTGCTTCATTTCATATGAATAGAACGACGAGAAGTGCAACACATAATCGGCCAACTCACTGTAAACATCGTTTAAATATGCCAGCCGCAAGGCTATTTCTGTACTGCAGCATTTCAAACCGTTGTATGTTAGGAGGAAAAAATTGTTTGCGAAAAAGCGCAACCTCAAAATTGAGGCATTGTTTATTTTTTATTAGCTTAAATAACTTAGGAGTAATATTTACTTTCGTGAGGTTTAGTGAGGAGTTTATAATTCAACCACGCATGCATGCAATTTAAAATTAGTTTTACACTTTCCTTTTCTCCCTCCCCCTTTCTTTCTCTCTGTCTCTCTCTCTCTCTTTCTCTCTTTCTCTCTCTCTCTCTCTCTCTCTCTCTCTCTTTCTCTCTCTCTCTCTCTCTCTCTCTCTCTCTCTCTCACTCCCTCACAAACCCTCTACACCCAACAGCAACAAAACTATTTCGGCCATGAAAATGTAAATGAATTTGTAAAGTTCAAATTTGACGCAGCCAGTTCGATTTACAAAGACATGTGATTTATTTCTTATTCGTTTACCTTTTCCCTCCGACACCTTTGTTCTGTTTCGTGCCTTTGCAATTATCGTGCTATATGAAGGAAGAACAAACGTTATCTGTCAATCCACTAACAACTGCCATCAAAGTGTCATTAATAATGCATGATGTTTCTGGCAGTAAAGACCCAGTGGGTTGGCAGGAGTGGTGTACAATAGTAATTGTTTTCTGATTTGATTATGTGATAAATGCAATATTTAAGTCCAAATTTGTCCAAAATTGCAAATCTCATTAAATATTCCGAATTAAACAAAATAGATTATTAATGAAATGTCCCAAAACCTATTTCCAAAATCCTTGACATCCTTTGACTTGACGTTGCGTACATTTCAGCTTGATTCAAGTTGCAACTTTTTAAAAATTATTTTCAAAAGTCTCTCTCACTATCCATGCTATCCCTGTGTGGTAATTATGCACAGTTTACATTAGGACTTTTGATTCAGACCCCCCCCCCCCCCCCCACACACACACACACACATATATGTACATATATATGTATATATATATATATATATATATATATAGACATGTACTCATGCGCAGCGACACACACATAAACGCACACATATATCGATGTGATAGCATTGCGGGTTCTTGGCCTGTATATAACGTCGTAAAATGGAATTATCAAAGGCCGGTCTGCATCTTTGCGCATACGTACATTACACACAGCCAACATGGAGTGTGGAGACACCTTACTCTATGTATCACGTTACATAGACGGGGATGAAGACCGATGTGTGTAGATGTGTGTATGTGGCGTTGCATACACGACATTGGCTAGTACATAATGAGATGAGAAACCGCCAGTGCATAATGCGAAGCCTACATGCATGCGGGTGTAATACCACCTCTATTCTCAGGGAATGTCGCTGTGTTTCTTACGCACACGTATACACATTAAATGATTGAACCCGTAATTTGCCCGGCCTATGGAGCTGGCCCGTGTATTTAGTGTATAATACTGGTCCACATTATGTCTCAATGGATCAGGTATGGGCTATGTCTAAAGGGTAAGTCTTACGGACACCTTTTTAATATCTGACCACATATTGCACTACTCATTCAATTGTGAACCTCGAAATTACGAAGACGTTTATTCAATATGACATTTAAGAAATATATTGTTAACGGTGGGACTACTGAAGTGAAATGAAATGAATGAGAAAAATGCCTGTTTTCCTTGGCATGCTAGTATCACATTGGGTATAGTGGGAGCCAGTTCTTCATAATAACTCGACCGTGTAATCGCACTTTGCACGATTAGTCGGCATCACCAATAGAAAGCCATTTAAAGTAGCACGCAAACGTGTTTGATGTTATGCTATTCATATCATGAAAGACTTAAATACACACGTACAGACACACATACACACAAACACACACATACACAAACTCACACACACACACAAACACACACACCTCCTTCTCCGCTCATTTCGAAAAATGTAAGCATTGTAATATGAAATATGATTTACACAAGTATATGAACGATGGCATGTGAATGGAAACTAAACCTCGCACCCCCCCCCACACACACACACACCGCTTCACACTCATACACACACACACACAGGCACACACACACATACACACACATGCACACACACACACACACACACATATATACTACATGTCTATCTTCTCGCGTAAACAGACATTTTCACTTAAGAGTGCATTAGAAATAAATCCTTAAGCCACCATTGAGGTTCAAAATAGGAATCGCCTTTATTTCGGTCTGTTCTTTGAAATATGAGTGAGTTATAATCGTAGCGGTGAACATAAGGAGTAGGAGGTATTTCAAGTCGACACTAAAGAGACATGAAAAGGGACAAGAGAATATGAAAAGATGAAAGCAGAAGTGGGGAGAGTTCATCAACGACAAGTATATAATAATATTCTTGTAGTACACTTATTGATCATCTTACGAAAACTCAAATATGAAGATAAACAGTTCAACGTCTGCAAAAGCCCCAAACCACTGTAACCATGGTAACCGTCATTTAAAAAAAATGTCGACACAATGTGTAACAACATGGTGAATGAATGTTGGGGGAACAAATAATATATTCAAATTTGTATGTTCGCACATCATGAAAATAGGAAAATTATCATTTTGCTTTCAGATTAAATTTTTCGATTCGTCAAAAGAAATGTTAAATAAGAACAACTTGAAGGCCGGTAGACATTGGAAGAAAGAACAACGAACATCAGGCATGCCAGGTGAAATTCATTCCAAAGTGTTAGAAACGACAGAAAGGAAACATAATCGAACGGATACTACAGATAATCATAATAGTAATAATATGACTGTATAGCAAACATGTGTTATGCAGACAATTTTCTCAGGATTGAAAGGTTAACTGTAAAGGTTAATGAGATATCATCATGAAAATGTCATATTGCTCATCATCGCCATCACGTAGGAGAGACCCTTGTCAAACGTCCCTTGCTCGTTTATCTAATTAAAGACGAAATTTTCCCCCTTTTTGTGATGATGTGGTTTGGGGACGTTGCGACATCGCGCGGCTAATGATGTTTACTAGTTCGTGCAACAACCGAAAGCTCGGGCCGATTTTTTTTTTGTTATCAGGAAACTCAACAGGCCCTGGGGAAAATATCATAATTTACTGATGAAATGATGCTTACACCATCTGGGACCATCATCATAATCATGTCGAAAACGATGAACAGTATAGGAAATGTATTTGGTCGATCTTCCGTTTACAGAACAGCTGTCAAAGGTACGCATTCTCGCCTTGACATCCGTTCAAATCCACATGTTCTTTTCATAATTAATAAGCATACCGTATCACATTCAAAACAAGGACGGTATAGACAATTTGACTTTACCTGAGAAACCTAGAAAACAATATCGAACACAAGTCAGGAATCTCATTACATTTCGTACCTGAACTAATTTACACTAGCCTATATATTGGTACGGATAAAACATAATAATTGTTTTTGTTTTAAAACGTGTTATCAAAACATCGATGCTATTTAAATTACAATGTTATCAAAGTTATTTTTTTTTGAGAAATAATATTGAATAACACCCAGCATTTGTGTTTTTACATTATGAAGGATATCATGGATGTTTCCTAAAAGGTGAAGCTGTATGGGATTCCACATATCGTGATGTTTTCATCTTGCTGCTTTGAAATGAAACTTAAGAATTCTGCCTTCTCATGAATATATAGCCCTATAAGTACATGTTGAAGGTCACTGCCAGTGCACATTATCTTTATACTTCACGAGTCCGTTTAATATGTTTCATGCATTCTGCTAAGTGAGATGATTTCTTTTGTAATGTAACAAATGATACATCATGAGCGACAGTCATCTGGTCATGTACCCTGTTTAGTATTATATATGCACAGGAATACGATTTGATGTTGTCTGACTTCTGTCTAGGGAAGATGCTATATCTATGTGAGCGTCTTTTCACATGACCATGTCACATTGTGTTTGTCTGCTCAGAACAGATAACATGAAAAAGCTAAATATCAGCAAAAAGTGCTCTGAATGACAAGACGTGTAATATGAATGCATGAGAAAAAAACAAAATATCTCTCTCTTTCGCGCTCCGTCTTTCCCTCTCTACCTGTCGCTCCCCACCCTCTCTCTCTCTCTCTCTCTCTTTCTCTCTCTTTCTCTCTCTTTCTCTCTCTCTCTCTCTCTCTTTCTTTTCTCTAATCTCTTTCTCTCTCCCTCTATCTTATCTCACCCTCTCTCGTTGTTGTGTTCTCTCTTTCTCTTTTCACCCTTTCTCAGTCTTTTTATCTCTTTCGCTCTCTCCGGCCAATTTTGAATTCGTTAGTTGGTATGACAGACACGATGTTGCAAATAATGTATCGCCAATGCACTGTAGCAAAGGAAGCATCGGTGGATTGAGTGCGCATGCGTAGCCCGCCCAGATCGTCTCCCCAACACGCTCTCATTAGTCGGCACTGGGCGAGGCGGTGTGACGTCACACGACCCAGCTGACTGCGGCCAGCTAAAAGCAGAGCGACAGCGCGTACAGGCATCAGTTCTTTAGTCCGTTGTCTGAGCGATGGTCCACGCACTGCGCTGAGTCGTTCGAGACATTACGACGACATAACCCACGGATTCCCGTTCCATACGCCGCGGAAACCGTGGACAAAACTTCACATTCCGATGTTTGTCTGTTGAGTTTATTCCTTGGATTTGAATATCCTTGTGAACGTGAGGAAGATACGGACGTGATTATATGTTGCTGTGTGCATCATCTGGTGGGATTTTATCTCCACTCCAAGCCGAAGTGTCGACAGTCTGCGGTTGCAGTTGCACTTGCAGCAGCAGTAAGTTCCGCTATCCACTTAGCATCCACATCTCTCCCGCCAATATGGGGACCGTTTTGTCGATCTCGCCAAAGCCACACCGGGGCGAATATGGGGGTTACTCCGACACGACCACGCTCAGTGTTGGGAACCTCAACGAACTGTACCTCAACAACAGCAAGAATTCGGCCAGCACGAAGGAGAATATACACCTGGTGGGGGAACGCCCGATGCGCAAGCACAACTCCGCCCTCTTCATCAGCGCTTTGGGTCTCAAGATGTTCAGCGTCTCGAAAAAGAAGACAGCCAGCACTGGAGTGAGTACAACGTCTCTAGACACTAATTTTAACAGCAGCAAGCAATCCCTAACGGGCTCCGACAAAGCCAATAATAACGTGCTGAAACCCAAAAACCACTCCAACCAAAACACGAACAATGCACTGTACAGGCAGTTCCCTGACAGCGTCGCGATTCTTACGCCCCAGAAGAAGGACTCGAAAATGCTTGATTCGAGCATCAAAAAGTCGTTTTCCTGTTTCAACCTCAACTCGCACTGTCCATCGAACCCTCAGAACGGCCACCACGGGTCGCACAAGCAGCACAAAATCAGCAACGTTTCCGGGTCGACAGCGACAACGACGACGTCATCGACGAACGGGTTGCACGGCTTTCGGAAGGTGTCGTCGCATCACGGGCTGAGAACGCAATCTAGTGTCCAGACGAATCCGAAGAAGATCCTGCAATGCTCGACCAGCGAGCTGCTCAAGTGTCTGGGCAACTTTCTCTGCAGGCGGTGCCCGTACCTGAAGAGCTTTGATGCCAACGACGCCATTATGTGGCTGAGGGCCGTCGACCGATCCCTCCTCATCCAGGGATGGCAGGACATCAACTTCCTCAACCCGGCCAACGTCGTCTTCGTCTACATGCTCGTTCGCGACCTGCTCTCCGGCGGCGACATGGTGGTGAAGAACGAGTCGGAGCTACAGGCCATGGTCCTGACGTGCCTGTACCTCTCCTACAGCTACATGGGCAACGAGATCAGCTACCCGCTCAAACCATTCCTCGTGGAGGAGGACAAGGACCGCTTCTGGTCCAGGTGTATCAAGATCATCAACAGCTGCAGCTCGAAGATGCTGAGGATAAACCAGAACTCTAACTACTTCACGGACGTTCTAGCGGACCTTAAGTCCTTCGCGAGGAGTTGAACCGACCACCCGCCTGTATTGTTGTAGTTTCTTCGTGACAAAGATCTGGACACGAGTCGAGCCCACCCTCCTCCTTTTTACTCTCACCAAAATCGAAGGATATTGCGATTTTAACTTCTATAAGGGATCCACACCTTTCAACTGTGGAGCCGGTGTCCCTTCATACTGAAGGTCGCCCGTCGTACCGTCGTATGCGATTTTTCGTGTATGGCGTTTCTCTTAAACATGTAAAAGGTTGAAACATCTGTATATTGTGCTGAATAATTGATTGTACTATGTATATATGAGAAGAAATCTAGTCGTTTAAAACGTATTGTGTGTCAGGCTTATACACAAAGAGTCACAATTAATGTTATAAATTATTATGTTTCGTCTGATGAATTGAGTACATGACGCGTATGGCGGCTAAGGGGCAAGCGCATAAAGCAGTGGGAGATATGCTATATAGGGGATGTGTTTTGATCTGGGAGGAGATACGGTATGCCGGGTATGGGTTTCAGAGGGCTGCATTCCCGCTGTCTTTCAACGGGAAGAGAGGGGTCGGTGAGAGCCCCATGTTGTCTGCGTGGACCTCATCTTTTGATTCATACCAAGCTGCGCTCACTCCTTCTGTCCTTCCTCTTTCTCCTCTCCTGCTCCTTTACTCTCATTTCCCTCCTCTTACATCTTTCCTCCTCCCCCTTTCATTTTCCTCCCTCATTCTCTACCATGGCTCATATGCAATTCCAGTCATCTCATGTCGTTTGCGAGGCGAATTCACGGCATAACGTTCCGCGTAACCCAATCAAGGCCCGCCGCATGTTTTGCCACGCCGGGGCAGACGCATTAGCGAGTCTCTAGTACCGCAGCGTGCGTGCTAACGGCATTCCTATTAGCCAAGCACAGATGGAAAACCCGACAGAAAACCGCTGCAGACTGCACGGGTGCACGATATGGATTTAATACTCAGTACTCCTGGCTAACACATGTACCATGGACTATGAACAGAAGTAAAGGATAAATGGAAGATTCAATGCATTCCTTTAAAAACAGTTCCGAGTTTGAAACAAACTCGTCATAGACATTTTGTTTCATGTTGAAATGAGAAAGAAATGTTTGTTATATGATTTTGTGTTTTTAGTTTTGTTTTACACCAAAGAACAACGACATATTTTTGTAATGATTTGCAGTTGCCATATGTATTTGTATTACGTGAGCGTTCATGTTTTTGTACACCTATGTTTATGTTTCATATGACTTATCGTTATAAGCCAATCAGAGCATCTGATTTTTATTGTTTTTAATTTATTCGGTCCTAGGCTGTTTGCCTATGCTGGTCTCAACTCTAAGGTTACAATGACAGATGTTTTATACTATTGAAACGGTACTTAGCTTAGCATGTCGTAACTGTATGAATAACCTTTACAAAGTTATCAGCTGTTGGTGTCAGGTCCTCGTGCAATATGACATTATGTCAAAAACCTAACCATCTCAATTTCTGTCACGCAACAGAAGATGAATGATATGTAAAACTGTGCTTAACTTTATTTGTATGCAATGGGAAGACCCTCCATGTAACGCAATCTTGCATTACGATTTGTTATTTAAATATATTAGGTATATACGTGTTGCTGTGAGCTCTTGCCATGTAATACGGGTTTTGCTTTCTTTCAATGCCATCTATGGAAACCATAGTGCAGTATTTATTTATTGATATTATTATGAACAACCGGTCGCAGTAAACCTAGCTGAAATGGAGAATGCATGGGAAGCACAGCTGTAGTATGTGATACGTTCGTGTAAATGAGAGAAACGGGGAGAGAGCTAATTAACATTTTATTGACGAGGCTCTCGCTCTCCCGTCTGCGCTCACCGAGAGCACCTCTCGCATCCATTAGCAAGCCCGTATCCATAGTAACGGGCGTGCATCAACGCGTAATCTCATTACCAGCGGGGGTGTGTAATATTACTAGAACGGCGAGCTCTCGCAATAACAACGGCGAGTATTATTGATGGCTACCACTCTGTTTGCTGTCGCTTTACTGCACATTGTTAATGGTAGTAGGTTGACAACGGCTTTCACTATTTGAAGGATCCATTGCATGTTGTTTTCGTGAGACGGAGGACGGAGAGCACAAGGGAAGGAAAACTCTTTTCATCAAACACTCGCTTTCTAAAAGTCAAGGGTATATAGGTTCCTACCAAAAGGTCACGCAAGCCAGAACCTAGTTTTCTTTATATCATGAAAGCTTTTCGATGGCCGTAGTCGATGCTTATGTACTTTAGTTGCCACACTTTCCATTCAATATACGACAGCATTGCACTTTCACTTTATTATCAATTTGCAATTTTCTCTCGGAAAATGAATCCGCCCTGTATTGCAAAGCTGTCAATCACTTCAGACTTCCAGTCATATCCCTGAGCTTGGACCCTAACGGTCACGGCGATGAATAATGGTGACCGGTTTATTCATTCACATAGTTGTAATAAATATTGATAACCTGATACTTTTAAAAGAATATTAGATGTTTAATCAATGTCACGTGCACGCGTGTATGCGTCAAGGCGTGTCAGTTTCTTCGATGAAAAAGATGTAAACAAAACGGTGACAGAAATCCATCAGAGATATCAATCGTCTTTAGGTTGAGATATCTGCGGGCATGCACCTTCTCGGGTGACATGCCTTCAACTTTATTGCCGCCAGCTTACCGTACACAATGTACTATGTAGGTCAGCAGTCGAGTTTGGCTTTAGAGTGCTTAGTTTAGCGTTCTTTGACATCGCTTTCCCGTGATCACCATGCCACCTTCTGATCAGGAAGTCGAATAGCCGATCATACCACCTAGCGACGGAAGTTGCTTCCTGATAACGCGTCACCTGAGTACTAGGAGATAGTGCGTGGCTGTAGAGAACACTCGCTGCTACACGGTATGCACACAGAGCTGTTGCCCTACAGCTAGCATGAACTCAATGTTACATGCCTGCAATAATATAAAGAATTAGACACGCTATGATAAATTGGTTAACGCTTCTATAGCTTTCCAAAGATCCCGCACGAGTTTTCCTTACTATAAACGAGCAAGGTAAATTCACGCGAGCACAACTAGCATCATTTTAATTACTTCAACCAACTTGAATTGTAATGTCTGATTCTTCGTCATTTTTGTACGTAATGGATTGAATATTGTAAACGACAGATGGACAATTTGGGCGACATTATTGATAAAAAAAAACACAGCAACATAGAACAAGATCTAGCTAGCATGCAGAACGTATGAGATAATTACTTCCTCGTCTACCCAGTACTTTTGATACCAGCTCTTGAATGTACTACAACTACTATATCCTGAGTCGTACTTGTATTACAAATCCTGTTATCTTGTGATAGTTGTGTTATAGAGATACCGACGTCATGAACCCATTCAAGCACACACTCTCACACACACACATATAAACGCAAACACACGCAAACACTTACATACAAACGTACACAGAAAACCTGGAGTTTGTTCAGTCATCATTGTGTACAATTAGATCGGTCATCGTATTTCTTAATTTTGTACGATCCGTCAGAGTACTGCAAATCGTTATTGTAGTGAGTCAATCTTCTGTGATCGGAATTAATGTTTCTTCTATGTTTCTGTCAAAATGCTTCACAACAGATTAAGTAAACAGATCTTTATGGATGTGTGTGACAAAAAGAAAAAAATGAAATCTAAAAAAAATAAATAAACATACCCTATTTTTATAGGGTGATAAAACTATTCCAGAAATATTTTGTGTTGAACTGTTCATTTCCTCGTTTGCGAGTGCACTGTGTTTGAATTTGGATTATGACGTATGGATCATAATATTAGGGGGAAGTGGAGATAGCGGTAGAAGACAAATGGTAAGAAGATGAGGAGGAGGAGGGAATGAATGAGAGAGAGAGAGAGAGAGAGAGAGAGAGAGAGAGAGAGAGAGAGAGGGGGGGGAGAGATAGAGAGAGAGGAAGAGAGAGAGAAAGAGAGGGAGAGAGAGAGGGGGAGAGATAGAGAGAGAGGAAGAGAGAGAGAAAGAGTGGGGTGAAGAGGAGCAAAGGAGAAGAAAGCAGAAAGAAGATCCTTTATATCCATGTTTTTGAGTCTGCATGCACATGTGTGCATTTATGAGTGTGTGTGTTTATTGGGTGTATGTGTGAGTATTTGTGTATGTTTGTCTATGATTGTTTGTATAGTCAGCGTGCAAACACTACTTCCTAGTGTTGCGCTCACATGATAAAGTAATTATTTAATTCAATGACAATGAAAGAATCGCAACTAAAACAAACAATTAGATAATCTAAATATATCTATATTAGTAACGAGACAGAATTACTGAATGATACATGAGTGAACCTTTCCTTGGTAGTGACAAACACTTATAGAGAGACATACAAACAATCAATCTCAATCTGTCCCTCTCTCTGTCTCTCTGTCTCTGTCTCTGTCTGTGTCTCTCTGCGTCTGTCTCTCTGTCTTTCTCTCCCTCTCTCTCTCTCTCTCTCTCTTTCTCTCTTTCTCTCTCTCACCCACACACACACACACACACACACATTTGGTCTGTCTCTCCTTCTAACCCTCCTTCTCTCGGTGTCTGCTGTATTATTACAATATCTCTTTTATACACGCTGTCTCGCCGACTTTCTTACTTTCTCTATCTCAGCCCCACACCCACCCGCCCCCGCCCCCTCTCTCTCTCTCCCTTTCTCTCTCTCACTCTCTCCCCCCCCCCCCTCTCTCTCTCTCTCTCTCTCTCTCTCTCTCTCTCTCATTTTTTTTCTCTCTCTCTCGCTCTCTCTGTCTATCTAGCTTCCCATTCAATCTATTTCTTGCTCCTTCTCTTTAGTGCAAGAAGGCATGCTCTTAATAAACGCAAGGGCACATTATACATTCCCTATCCATGTAAGTATGGTAAGCGACGTAATTAAGGATATAAATTGCTTTTCATATTCGGGGGGGGGGGGGCATCTGATTTGAAACCGAAACTTCCATTTCTCTCTTGCAGAGATCCAGCCATACGCAGCAGCCACACTTGACATTGCTTACAAACACTGCTCCACCATGGCAGAGAGCGGCTTTCACGAGAACCAGCGAAATCATAGAAGCAGATCCGGGGAAATATTGAGAAAAGTCCGACATGTATTCACCAAGAACAAAACTCTTGACCATGTTATGATGAGATATGCTGCACGCTACGTGAAAATAGCTTGACTTTTTGAAGCATCCAGATAATTATCCAATGGAATTCTGTTCTCGATTTCATACCATGGAAAGATGGAGAATCAATGATTATTATCATTGTTAGTTTCATGTATTCGACCATAACAACGATATTGCATATAGCAGCATAGTAACATAGCAACATCATAGCAAGGAAACAAAACAAAGGACATAATACAATAGAAGATTGATGACAGAAAGAGACAGAGTGTGGGTCAGGGTCGACAAAACTGAAGTAATTCACTATTGTCCGAAAACATGTGGACCAAATAATCTATGGCGTAATATATCATATGAATATATGAATATATCGCTAAAGGCATATGAATGTAGCTTAATATCGCCTAGCACATGCATAAATTAGTTACGATAGTCATACAAGGAAGACATAGCAAGTTGCAGATTTAGTGAAAATTTCAAGAAATGTCACAGTTCCCAGCCATCCAGATTTCTCAAAACCATAATAAAATATACATCTTTGTACTTGATTTTAATGGGAATAGTCATTGATCAGATAGTGAAACCTATTTAACCTTTTAATTCAGTTCGTATACACACAGCGAGGTATCCGTGCATGGTGAAAGTTGTATTCGCAAGTGGTCTCTGGAGACAATGATACAATCAAGTCGAAACTCCGGAAGGAAGGAAGCGGTCAAAGGTCGCTGTAAATTGTCTGAGATTCGCTAGCCCAATCCGGTACGTAGGATGGCACAGTGTTCGCATATAAAGAAAGAGAGAGAGAGAGAGAGAGAGAGAGAGAGAGAGAGAGAGAGAGAGAGAGAGGGAGAGAGAGAAAGAGACAGAGAAAGTGCGAGGAAACAGAGAGAGAGACATAGAGTGCGAGAGAGAGAGGAAGAAAGAAAGATATTGAGACATAGAGAGAAAGATGGAGAGAAGGAGGAAGGGAGGAAGAGAGAGAGGGAGAGAGAAAGATACTGGGAAAGGAAGGAAGATAGAGTGTACCCCTTACACTTTGTATACAATACTAGCTCAAATCCTATGTCAATATGACATTTAGTCACAGCTGGTAGATGGCACCTGTACATGACAACTAGTGTTTTTTTTTTTGTCATATTATTATGTTGGTTTTGAATTCATACATGTCATTTTTTTTCATGGCGAAAAGCAGGTCTCATAAATATTTGATGTTGTGATACTGTTTTGGCAATATCTTTTACGTGATATGATACGTTTATCTTCTAACGCTGACAGTTTGCAAGCATTAGGAGCTTCAGGTCATACGACGTAAACTCCTTACCCTACATGCCTTTGATTTGTAGCGTTGTATTGACTCAAGACTAAAGAGTTGTTGTATAACATGACCAAATTTAAAAACCGAGGAGCACAATTGTAATATTAGTCGCATATATCCAATAACCAATATATATTGCTACCTAGTCAAGTAAATTTCTTAAAAATCTTAAGCAGACCAATCGTTTTATTATTTTGTTTTACAAGCTTCTTTGATATGTAGAATCCACTTCAAATTGGATTATTCATAAAACAAGGTCATTGGTTTCATTGACGGTGATTCTGGCAAAGGTTGTATCTACAGACTGAGTTATGTTGGGGTTTTGACATGGTTTTGCGGGCCTGATTAATCTCTGTAGTCACATGTCTCATTTGTAGGAAATAAGGAAGACAGGACGGTGAAACGCGTGCCTATCTGTACATTCCTTCGTCTAAGAGACAACACAATGTTGAATCATACTAAACACATCAAAAAAGTAAGTCCCCCTAAGGAAAATAGCAAAAAACCATCATGCATCATTAATGACACTGTCATAGCAGTTGCTAGTGGATCGACAGATGTGATACACAACGTTTACTTTTCTGTTCTAAATGAATGATTTCATACACACAAATTTTGGGGTCCAAATTTGTCCACAGGTGAAAATCTCGTAAGATATTAAAAGGATTATTACAAGAATAATAATTGATGAAAAATCATGAGACCTGCTTCGAAAAAAAATCGACATCCTTTGACTTTATGATGTGTCATTTTTAGCTTAATTTGACGTGTAATTCATTTTTTTTTATTAATTTTAGTGTCAAAAGCCTTTTTAACACCTAGTTTATACACAGCACAAATCACTACTACACGTTTTTGTGTCAGTTACCTTGGCCGTTTGATCCCCTGGTCTGACTCATCTATGCTGGCATCACGTGGAACTTGAAGGTAAAATGACATTAATACATCCGTGAAGCATGTGACTAGATAATAAAACCATTATATTTGTCTGAGCGGTGTGATCATAACTTCACGTGTCAAGATCTATACAAAGAAAACGTGTGAGAGAAAGACAAGAAGGTTTGGGTATTGATGAAAACAATACGATGTCTGTTTTAGAGGTATAGTTTCCAAATTGCCCAGAGCTATTCCGCACTTTGCACTAATAGAGGGCGAAATGGAATACTAATTCTTTTCTGAACTATCATCAACTAGGTAAATATGAAGGCTATTAAAACCTTGTTATTTTTCATTCTATTCATAAAATATTAAAGATATATGTAGTACATATTGTTAAAAATGAGTAATTTTTATAAATATGTTTTTAAATATATAACATATCAATAGATATTAACATGATTAATGTGAAGCGCGTAGAGAACCGCCATGGTTATAATGCGCCATATAAACTTTACGTATTTTTACTATTCCTATCTATATGTTTATTGCCTCACATACATTACATTTTTCTTTCCATGTCTTTGCATATATGTTGTTTTTGTGGTTATATTCATCAACAATAATTTGTGAGTAGCACTCTCTCTCATCTCCCATCTCTCTTCTTTACCTCTTCCCATGCTTCCTGTGTTTGCTCTTTTATGTATACCTGTGTGTACTGATGTATGAACATTGTTTTGTTTGTATTATGTATGTATGTCTGTATAATCTATTTCTTTTTTCCTCTCTTTCATGT
>OZ022589.1:7018336-7023336 GCA_963669155.1 Arbacia lixula
ATTATGACACATTTTTACATCTATCATGCCGTCGAAAAATTATGAAATAAGGTTTTAACCTCTTTCAAAAAAACATGGATGAAAAAAGAAATATGCCTTCTAAAAAATCTTATGGACCATTTTCACATTACATATATAAAAATATGTTTGTGTGTGTGTGCGCGCGTCTGTGTGTTTGTGTGTGTATTTGTGTGTATGTGGGGTGCATGCATTCATGTATCGTACAAGACACATCCTGCTACATGAATATCGTTGTAATTCCCCACTATCTACACATGAAAAAATATGAAACAGATCCGTAATCACACTATTTCACGTCCTACGCATTCTTCTTATTCCCCCCTCACTCACATTTCTACTTTGTTCACAAATCATATTCAAGTAAAATTGTACAAAAATAAAACACGAATCTTCGAAAATTAATACGAGACATCCGGAGATTGGCTTTTCTGTCACGTTTTAATTCCGCTTTAGACTTGATTTACACATGTTGAAAATTAAGCCACATTTTGTACACACGTAAGGCGTACATTTGAATGGACAAAAATAATTTGAAAAAGCTATTCTAAGTCAAAAAGTGTCCAAACTGAGCCGGGAATCATATATCATTATATCAAGAACCCTATGACTAATGGTGACGAATACAAGCCAATTATTATCGATATTCCTTTTCCCATGTGCAATCATGACCATAGAATATACTCTTTCAAATTCATAATCATTTCAGGGTTTCCCTCCCCTCCCCTCCCCTCCACCTCCCCCCCCCCCCCTCCAATTTGTTTATCTATATATTTCATTTACACCATGGTTCAGCAGTTTTTTTGCCTTAATAGTCAAGAAGCAAATGTTAAGTACTTACAAACGAGAACGATAGAAAACATACAACAGTTACAAATTGTGATAAATATCCAAAAGTTTTAAAGATAAACCAGAGAGAAGAAAAATAATGTAAATATCATTTCGAGCAATTGAACGAATGATTCCCTACCCTTTTTGTTACCCATACAAACGAAAAAGAAAGCTATTTTGAAAGACGAACACAAACAAAAATAGATGATAGATTTTATCAATAATGTTTTCCTTTTGCTTCAATATGAAAAGTTATGAAGGGGACCCGTTATAAAGATGTAGGTTGGTAGGCACCCCTTGAACAGAGCATGCACAATGTATACAAACATTTACATTAACGTGTTCAGGTTGGATACAGCATTGAACAGCATTCTAAGTGACGCACCCATACAGGCGAGTCGAGGAACAATACCTCCTCGTTAGCTTTGATTCCCCCGGAGATTGATTAACATTGATTTGAAAATCGCTCTCTCACTGTGATTGCGAACAATGGCCTGCAATTATATTACGTTATACGACAGAGGCTATTCCCTAGGTGAGTCTACAAAATAACCAAACATGAACTTTCTCGGTTTTTCGTCGAAAACGTGTTACATAATTGTGTTAAGGAGTAAACGGTAATGATATATAATTGATGCATCCGGAGTGTAGGAGATCAAAAATAAGTCAGAATCCCTAAAGAATAAGCCTCCGGTATATTTGAACATTATGTTGACTGAGAATTAGTCGAAATAAGGCCTACAAGGTGAAGTGGAGGAAGAAAACACACACAAATAGGAGGAAGATGAAACAAACAAAAACAAGATGAGCATGATGAGTATGAAGAGAAGGAGGGAAATGAGAAGGGAAAAGGCGTAGGAAACAAAGAAAGAGGGATTTAAGTGATTGAGAAGAAGGCGTAACTGAAAGGATGGAAAAGGTTAGGAGAGAATGCGGTGAAAGACAACAACGAATGAAGAATGATCAGAGAGTTGGGGTAGACAGTCGTGTTTATCAATGACATTGATGTTGTTTGTGTAGGTCCTATGTCGTCTTCAATACACTACGACAGCCCCGTTCTTTCTGTGATGACAACCCGCTCACGCCAAGTGGCTTCGACCCCACAGCTCCCTTGGCGCATACTAGGCCTTTTCTTGCGCTGACATATCCGCAGTGGAATTGCTAATGCTTGAATATCATGAATAAGGCCGCAATGCGCTCCTTCAATGATTCACACATACAAGTTGGACTCGCTGTGAAATGAAAAGCGCCAATGAAACGCCATTTCCTCTGCAACGACACATGACAATGTCGCTCCGTGTTTCATTTTGTTACAAGCTCGTATATAATGATATTTATAGACCAATCTAATACCATCAAGGAAGTAGGCTTTCTACGTGACAACTTGCAAAATGTCAGCATCGTTCAATCTTTACGGAGATTTTGTTTTCCCGATCTCTCTCTCTATCTCTCTCTCTGTCTCTCTTTCTTTCTCTCTCACTCTCTCTCTCTCTCTCTCTCTCTCTCTGTACCAGTGAGGTGTCATGTTGGTCTCCACGGTTAATTTGTTTTGAAGCAACTTACATCAGAAAGAGCAGACAGCTTTCCCCATGACATTGTTTTGTATAATAGGCAAACGAATATCGAATAACGTACGCCTGGGCTTATTGTTATCTAAAACCAAGCACTGTAGATCCGTTTCCTTTCATTGTTTGATTTTCACCATGTCCATTAAACAGAGCTGTTTCTTTTTTAATGTTTTTAAATCCCTGTAACCCTTCAAAATGACAAACCTTTTCTATTAGTGTACGTAGAATGATTTGACAGTTAATCACTCACATGTCGCTACAAAACGACTGATTGGAAATCGGACAAGAATACGCATACACGCGGGCTACAGAGACAGAGACAGACAGACAGACAAACAGACAGAAACCGCCTGGCGGACCGATCTTGCATAACATTGTTAATATTATATAAAGATGTGAATGCATTACACGTTTTGTGTGTGCATTTATGTGTTCGTGTGTGTCTGTGTGTGTATGTGTATGTATGTGTGTGTGTGTGTATGTGTGTATGTGTGCGAGCGTGCGTAAGTGTGTGTACGTGTAATAGAGCTTGCCGTATACGCTAATAGCGTTATATTTTTGTTTTCACAATGGAATGTTGGAGACATGATTATAACGGTCAATGTGCTAGTTAATACTTTTTTCCTGCTGGTAATGTCATGCATTTCAGAATCCAATTATAGATCTATTTATCACTTGGATGACGGGGCCAAAGACAGGTTAGCCTCCATATACGCTTTTAGTCTTCGTATTTCATATTGATCGTGTTACAAATGAATATGGATGAGTGGCGTGAAAATGTATAGTATAGACGCGAGTAGAATATCATGCACGCGAAGTGGAAGCGCGTGCGAATTCAGAGGATCGGAATTTTTAACGAGAGACAGCCGGCGTTGGTCAATTTTGTTCAGTTTCATACTCATCATGGAGATTCGCGAGTTCTAACTTCACACAATAACTGATCATGCATATAAAAAAAAATGTTTGACATGTTTGACATAAAACTCGCATTCTGGCAGCTTTCATTTCATTAGCAAAATTTATACATAATGTCAACCAACTAGATAAACTGTTGTTCTACGGGATTTTTCTGTATTACTAGTGAAGCATGTATGCATACATTATAAGAAACGACAAGTGTAAATATACGTTTTCCCGCTCGATTTTTACGCATTCTGTTTCAAGTTCATATCATTATCGCCCGTAATGAAGATTGTGTAGCGTGGCGGCTTTTCGAAAAATAGATGCGAGCATTAAGTTAACTCGCCTTTACTGCCTACGCGGTGATAATGATTGAATAGCACCAATTTGAAGTAAATTTGAAATGAATAGGAGTGCGGCAAACCGCCCTAGATTTGTGGATCACTACGGGGGCGAAGAATCTTCCTGTGTAGATAATGTTACTCGTTGGAGTGAAAACAATCTTGACACTTGAATTTGAGGTCTTGTTGAATACCGAGAAAGATTCCCTTACATATAAGTCTTCGCAGAATGGTCCTCATGGTGCGTGCCTCGATCCAAGCCCTACCTACCATATTGTCATGATTGAGGATATGCTAGACCCTGTGCGTGCGGAAAGGAAGTTTCTCCATTTTTCGATCCCATTCGCGGCTGATCAATTCATCTCTTTCGTCACGTCCCCTCCCCCGTACCACTTCTATCACTCTGTCCCCCCTCCCTTTCACTCTCTCTCTCTCTCTCTCTCTCTCTCTCTCTCTTCTGTCTCTCTCTCTCTTTCTCTCTGTCTCTCTCTCAGTCTCGCTCTATCTTTCTCTTTCTCTCTCTCTCTCTCTCTCTCTCTCTCTCTATTGCAATGTCTTTCTTTAACGTCCACCTCTCTCTATCTCTCCCTTTCTCTCTGTTCTTCTCTCCCGAACCCCGAATTCCACTCCTCATTAACCATATTCACATCATTTGTGGGCTTCTTAAATGTCAAATGGTTATTCCGATGCATATAAACTATGAGTCACCAATAACACTACACGTAACTTCATATTGATATCCACATTGATCAAGATTTAAACATTATGAAATACATCGCCAAAAGGCCTATCACAATAAAGTAAAATTGATGAGAGGAAGTAAGAGCATAAATCAAGATAGAATATGATTTTCCAATTTGCTGCTTTAAGCGATCCTTAATACGACTCCATAGTGGTACATTATGCACGTAATATGATAAAATATTATATCGTATATATTTTATGGTATAACACCAGTCACCCATAAGGTAGGTCCCAATAGCACGCAGCGCTGTAAACGTTATGAAATTGTTGCTATCGTCTCTGATCATGATAATTGGGAGTAGAGTGCTTGTATCAAAATGGCCTTGGCCCGAAAGCACAAACAGCTCATATTTCCCAAGGGCTTTTAAAAGGCTTTTAATTGGATACCTACTCCTGGGTACCGTATTTGGGAGGATTATATTCATTTTGCTCATGAACGTTCTTGTAAATGCACCGATATGTTGGTCAACCAGAGAGAAAAAACACATAATACAGGGTATTTGTTAAGAAATGCATGATCATTATAGGTTTTCCCTTTCAATTCTGTCAGTTTTTAAATTATTTTTTTATATTGAATAGCATTTGCTGACAAATAAAA
>OZ022589.1:7028336-7045836 GCA_963669155.1 Arbacia lixula
CCCAAGATCATTACAAAGAAAGTAATTGACGAAATATTACAAAACCTGTTTCTAAAAGAATACGCCGTTTTCGTAATGTATTCACAACTCTCTCTCTCTCTCTCTCTCTCTCTCTCTCTCTCACTGCGTACTATACAAGCGCGTTTTCCTTCACCTGTATCCAGTGGTTCAGTTTGAATGGATGTTTGACGGCGGATGTCCCCGGTTCACAGTGCCAAACAAATGAACACGACTGCTGTTGAAATGAATTACTCCCGTGCTTACTCCTCCCTCCCAACCTTCGTGGTTGAAGGTAGTGATGATTTTGAAACTGATTATTATAACTATGATGAGCAATCATGCTGCGCATACACCGAAATGTTATCCTCAACGTCCTATATTGTGCCATAGCTGGATGAGTTGACACGATAAAAATCATTGCCATTTTTCATTTTTTTTTTCAATATCATTATTAGCCTATGGCTATATGTGCTGAAATATTTTGCTAGATATAGGACTAAACCTGTTAGCCACAGCATCAATTTTAATTCCTAAATTTTGAAAGGAAAGTTTTTCAATAGCTTGTTTTTGTATCTAAGGATACTTATGCAAATTGCAAAAAGATACGCAATGTATTGACAAAAGACGAGAATTATTTCGATTCCTCTCTAATCAGGATTTGCTAGAGGTTGAACTATTAATGGATACTGGATAATAACAATTTCATAACTGGTACTCCTGGCACTCCCTCTCGCCCATCTCCTCCCTTTTCGTATTTGTATCAAACACCCTATTCGATCACCCGTATCACAATTGGTCCGTTTTTCCATCTGTGACTTTGACAGAGCTTGAAGGTGAATAAATCAGCACTGAGAAATATAACCTGTTATATCGCTTACCAGATTGTCAGATGGGCGATACTCAATCAAGCGACGGACCACAATTTCTCCAGACACGAGTATTCCGTTTTGTTCTCCGGCTTGTGCTCATTACCCCCGTTTCGCGAATTTCCCTTCCTGTTTTCATAGCAGTGATTTACCAACATTCATTACGGATTTGGATGCAACGCCATACGACGTTTATTCTAAATCACCTGGCATGGTTTCACCAAGCTGTTTGTAAGCTAAGAACGACTTTACGCAAGACTGGTGACCCTTTCTTGTGCTATTTTTTTTTTCTTGTTTTAACATAGTGGGAGTTAATCTCCAACAATCCTCATCAAATTCATAAACTTTTTATTCAGGCAAATGGTTAAGAAGAAGAATTTCAATTTGTAAACATCAGATTTGAACTTAAGCTGATGGGAATCAAAATCATTAACATAATTGAGAATCTGATTTAGCACAGCAAGGCATGCAAGGGGTCACCAGTCGTTCGTAATGTGGTTCTTAGCAATAAGAACAGCTAAGTGAAACATCTTCCTGGTCCGTTTCCAAAGAAACAACACAAAGGGAGAGTCGAGATAATAACAGGTGTTATCAATGTTATCCTACATCTGTGCCTTCCAAAGAGAATTATGCATATGAAATCAAAAGGTTTTTTGATAATCATAGTCTATTTCCCTCCATCAGTAAATGTTCAGGTATTTATAGTAATATAACTATGTACATACACACAAACAAACGAACACTCCTACATTAAACCACTTTACAATATTGTTCATACGAAACGGGAGAAAAGAATCGTTGGTCAGTGCACGTGTCACCTCCCAGCGTGCTTCGACCACGCACTCCATTAGACCAAGGACTCGGGCGTGTTCGCCATGCATACGGAATGATGCTTCGACGGAGAGGAGAAGGGAAAAGAAGACGGCGAAATGAATCAAACACAGTATATTTTCCTCGCCATCGCATTGACGAGGAGAAGGAGGAGGAAGAAATGAAGGATTAATCTTTATGATGAAAGGACTGCCCGTTGAGGCAAGGTGACAAGCGGAAACGTGGGGAGCTTGTCACGGCCGGGAGGGCCGAGTCGAGCCGAGCCGGGTCGGCTCGCAGAGCTCGGGGATAGGTGATAGGGTGAGGTCAGGCAGTAAATCATTAATGGGGGACTGGGTCCCAAGGTTACTTAGTACAGTGTACGTCTTCTATGGACAGCAGCGGCGCCAGCCCATAATAGAGTTGGTGCTGGTGTATGTGGATGTGTTATGTGTACGTCGGAATTTGTGTATAGTTTGTGTTAATACCGTACGTGTAGGTGTGTGTTTTTACGACATAAGTTGTGTGTGTTTTTTATGTGATTACATTTATTTGGATAACATTTGTGTGTGTGTGTGTGTGTTTGTTTGTGTGGTTGACTATGTGTGTGCGTGTGTATGTGTGAATGTGTTAGTGAGTGAAAATGTACGTGTTTATTAAACATAGTTGTATGTGTGTTTTATATAACGACTGGGTAGGTGTATATATGTTATCATGTTCATGTGTGTATTTGTGTACGTCATTACATGTCAGTATGCATTCAAATTATGTTTCTGTGAGGGTATGACATGTGTATGTATGTACGTATGTGATTCTGTATTTTCGAATTGATTGTTTGTGCAGAAGACCGGAAAGAAGAAAGGGGGAGGAGGGGGTTGCAAACCTTTGAAATTGTATAAGCAATGATAAATATAGCTCCTTTTGCTGGGCATTTTCTACATTGTTCTTGATCTTTTAAGGGGCGCAAGTGCACAAACACAACTTAGAGGACTTCACTTCACTCAAGGCGGGCACGGTTGCCATTTTTGGACGACGACCTAGTCGTCAAGTCTTGCTAGGAAAACTAGGCAGGGCAGGGTAACAGATAGAACGTAGTGTGATTGATTTGATTTTGAGGTCAGCAAGAGACAAAAACATACATATTCTTCTTGCTACCAATAAAGCGTGGGATCGGCAGCTGGTGCACCTTGGGAAGACATGCAGACGATGAAAGAGTTCGAGGATGGACATTCAAACAAGACACTGTTTTATAAAAGGGAGTGGACATTTGATTGCACAAATTGACATGGTGAAGGTTAATAATGCTAAATATGTTACTCATTGCGGATAGATGGCTACTGATAATCGTTTGTCTCGCAATGTAAGGTAAACGGAATCGAAAAGATCACGACGTTTCGTGTGCCGCTGCAACACTTCGTCAGGTGTGATACAAAATTGTAGTAAGCAGGGGTTTAAATACCCTATGGTCAGTGCAGCGCACTAACTGAAAAGTGCTCATAAATGGTCCAATACTTATAGCCGGCATATCCGGGTACGCCGGCTATAAGACCATAGGGTATTTAAACCCCTGCTTACTACAATTTTGTATCACACCTGACGAAGTGTTGCAGCGGCACACGAAACGTCGTGATCTTTTCGATTCCGTTTACCTTACATTGCGAGACAAACGATTATCAGTAGCCAAGGTGAAGGTTGTTTCAGAAATCATATCCAGAATTCTATTAAAAAGCAACATGCAACCATTTATGATTCTCTTAAGCACTAGAAAACGTATCAAAATGTCCATTCCCCACTGTTAATAACGGGTTGCATGTATATATTGAGATTTCAGTACTTTGAATTTATCAGTGCTCTGTTTACATCATATGTTATTAGGAAAGCACACTTTATATACATCCTGGTGAAATAAATCTCTATGTATATACTGCTGAAATAAAAACGAAACTGGAAATAAAACTGAAATAAAACAACTGGAAAGTGTGACTGACGCTCGTCCAAATACACATTTAGTTCATTGTTCATGGACAAAGATGTGAAATAACAATGAAGTGTTTTAAGTAAATTCCAAATGAGATTTGCAAACAAGCAAGTAACGCAAGTAAGGCGAAGAAGAGGCGATGTTCATGAACCGTATCATAACCGCAATCGAAGTCAGCTTAATAACTGTTACTAACTGATCAATTCAGTACCGCCATGGCGATTGTCTGCTGATGGTTGGTCTCTTTATTTATATTGTTGCAGATTTCTTAACATAATATCATATGTGATATAACTTCAATGGAAGCTTCCATCTGGGGTTCACATTACAACCTCCCGAACCCCCTACTCCCCCCCCCCCCTCCCCACCCCACCCCCCCCCCCCACCCCCAACGCTTCACCCCTTCACCTCCACGCGGCCTTTCCACATCAATTTCATATCGCATCCCGGCTCCTCCTTATCCCCATCTTGTTAGCCTTCATCCGGCGAGCCTTTTGGCGGTTTTATCTCCCTTCGAATCCCCATGAAACGGGGGCGTGATCAGGTGATGGTAAGTGCAGTTAATTGGGTGGATTGATGCAGACAAATTTACCAAGGCTACGGTGATACACTTTATACGGATGCAACATTGCGATGAATAGCTTATTTTTCAACCGGTTAAGCATCGTGTGAAGTGTCGCGGGATTTTTTTTTAAATGCTTGATCGTCCCCAAAACGTAGCAAATATTTGTTAAATAAGTTAGTTTATAATGTGTACAATACAGTGATGCAAATTATCCGTCATCCAGTCGAAGTATAATAATAACAATAATAATAATAATACAATCATAATAATTTCCCATTTTTTCGACTTAAAGCTACTAATTTATGATGCGTACAGTGTTATGAAGATTCTGAACAAATACAAGTGTCCCTGAATATATTGATATGGGCATTGAAAACTAGCGTGCAGGCACAGACTATGACAATGTCTGCAACATAAGACTAGAAACTGTCTTCTCAGCCGTGTCTCCACGGCAGGAGTCATTATAGACATCTGTGGGTTAGTCTCCGGTGTCCAGACTCTTTCATTGACTGATTGACTGAATGACTGACAAGGCTTTTTCCTGCCCGCCAGGCCTGGCCCGTATACTATGCGTGAAGCCGTGAACATATATGACGAGAAACGTAGCCATGCTATCTACAATGGCTCGTTTAGTATATACATGTCATATAGTTGAAATATTCATATTGTTAACGTTTGTGTTAAAACATAATTATCGCTTAACATATCTGCGCTTTACGCAGCCTAAAAGTGTGAACATGTGGATGAAATAAAGTCGTTTTCTTCTAAGTTCAATATGACAAACAACATACAAATATAATACATGAACATATCATACACATCTGTTCATTTCAGATGGATAAATGGGGGACTCCCATATAAGCATATAAATTATCATTTAAAATGCAATAAATGCTAACGCTAATAATAATTCATGGGGAAGGGGAATATAAATTTTCCCCTCGTGTGTAAGCAGCATGAGAACGTAGGGAAAAAATGGAATACATATACAGTAGTATATTGGTAGCTACGGCATGATGGGATGATTATGTGACGGCTATGTATAAAAGTCATGATATTTATCTTGAAAGTCTGTTAAATTAAATATAGTATGTATGTATGGTTTTGCGGTATTAACGTTGCTTAGGATTAAGCTTTTAGAGATTTGATTCATCTGCTGTAGGATTTATACACGGACTAAGCAGAAGGTAGCGAATTAAAAAATAAAAAAAATCTAAATTTAAACAAAATTGAAAATGCATGGATTAGTATGGAGGGTTACATTTTTGATTAGCGGGTCGAAGTGTTTTCGGATTTGTCATGAATCTAATTTCAGAAAAGCCTTGTTGAATACGCCTAACGACATAAGCGATGATTTGCGCTGATGTGTAGGGTCGTCCTCACATGTATTGGTAGAACATGAGAAAGGTATTTGGGGTTTTAACAGAGCACAACAAGTAATAAAATATTCAAATGAGTTTAAAAATGACAGATGACAGCGTTAAATTCCTCCCAAATCTGCTATCTCGTTAATACGGGAAAACATGATAGTTTAAGGGGAAGGAAATTACAGTTGTTTACGACCTAAAGTATTCAATTGATGAGGAAGGATGAATAAATGTGGATTATCGATTGTCTTTGTTCAAGCGAATTTGTTTGCGTGGAAATGTCATTACCAGCCCGACATACATTTAAAGATTTGACGGAAATCAACAAAGCATTTTACCATTGCAGAGAGTTCCCCTGGAAGGAAAAAGTAGTGTCAGTTTAACATCCTTCCAAATCCGATCTTTAATATAGATTGCTCTAGGATGATACATTATACAAATGTTCGTTTATGTGACATTTGAAATGACACCCAAAAGAAGACATCACATTATCACAAAATATATATAATTATGAATATGTTTGTAAAAATGACATTGATTCTTTATAGCTAAGTAATCCGGGTAGAGTAATACATTAGTAGTAGTAGTAGTAGTAGTAGTAGTAGTAGTAGTAGTAGTAGTAGTAGTAGAAGTAGTAGTAGAAATAGTAATAGTAGTAATAGTAGTAGTAGTAGTAGTAGTAGTAGTAGTAGTAGCAGTAGAAGTAGACATAGTAGCAGTAGTAGAAGAAGTAGTTGTAGTAGTCGTAATAGTAGTAGTAGTAGTAGTAGTAGTAGTAGTAGTAGTAGTAGTAGTAGTAGCAGTAGTAGTAGTAGTAGTAGAAGTAATTTGTCTTGTATAAAATGCCATACATAAATTCCATTTGATCGCAGGTACTGATACAAAGTTGTAACTAACAAAAATAAACAAATCCAACAAAATGTGATAAGCATTCATGCGACTTTATTTGATATTCCTCAGCATAAAAAGGAAAAATCCTAATCAGGATATGTTATGCCGATAATAAAAATATGTTTTTTTGTCATTTTGTCAGTGCAAGTTTCGGTAATCCGGTTCAGGATATCGTCTGTAATCACAGGTATTCCATGATTTTGGCTGGTTGCATCCTTTTATGAACATAATAAAAAGTGATGGCTGACATGTTTCATTAACGATTGTCCTTCGATTGATCGAGGGATGCAAGTGAGTGGATGAGTGAGTGATTGATCGATTGTCGTTTGATATAATCATGAAGGTATAATGTAATTAATGTCTTCAGCTATTAAACGGTTAAATGCCATCCCCCTTTGATTTACTGTATCTTTTTTTTTTCATTTGCTTTATTACGTAAAATACTTATGCACATTATTCTCAAAAATGATTAACTGTTGATCCGTTACTTAGTAAGTAAGCATAAGTATATCAGGAACTTTACAATAAAATCATGCGGCAAAGTTGGTAACTCATCTTATGTTGAGCGATGTCTTCTTTTGTCAAAAAAAAAGTATAAGCGTGTCTTGATTTCACCACTTTGTAATATCAAAAGAAGATAATCTATGTGTGTACTTTTGGATATCTTTTAAGCATCACTTCACTTCTATTTTTTACTAATTTTATGTACATTTCATGTACATTACGTCAAAATATGGATGCTATACAATTGTTAAAACTTGCTATATTTGCAGTCCTGCAATATCACTCTGGCTATGTTGGATAGCATGGTATGTGTATGATTGTGTAATTGCGATTACTTTTACTTCATATTATAATAAATTTCAATGTGCTTTATTAGAGACCATGATCTACAAGATTCTAAACCGTTTGTGTTCCCCAATTTACATAATTTCTTCTGTTGTTATCAGTATGATGTTCCGATCCGTCATACATGTAATTCTTTTGTTTGGATGAATGTAGATACCCAATGGTGACATCCGTATTAAAAAAAAATCGAAAGATTTATTGTGGTATTAATGCTTAGAAGATACAGCCTTTAACTTAAACAGCTTTCTCACTCTACCCATCTCTCTCTCTCTCCCTCTCTCTCTCTCTCTCTCTCTCTCTCTCTCTTTCCCTCTTTGTCTCCCTCATCATTTTCATCTTCTCTACCCCACTCTCCCTCTCAATTGTATCTGTCTTGCTAATATGAATAGGATCAAATTAAGACGGAACCGATTAAATCGTTTTGTGTTGTGTTAGAGAAGCAATACCAAGAATAAAAGAATTATAAGTATATCGCTGACAAAGCACGGTTTGCCTCTTTATGTTCATTATGCTCATATTTTATATAGACGATAATAATGAGATATCCATAACACAAACTTGTGATTATTGATATTGAATGTGTTGCATTTAATAACCACATGTATCATTCATCATGTCCAGGATGTCCCGTGTCATAATGAGTTATGCTGCCTACCCCCAGGTAAAAACAGGTGATGGTTTATCAATCATGGTTGTTTATCAGATCCATTGATGGAAAGCCATTGATTGATTGACCAACTCATAGATTACCTTGAAGAAAAAATATATCCCTATCGCATATAAAAACCGAACATTGAACCTTCAATTGAATTGAATTTTTTACATAACACAATATTGAATCATACATTTGTGATATATCTGGAACATCTTAGGGTATTTATTAATCAAACTTCTATCAATATCGTGGAAAACAATTTATTCAGGTTCATTGATGAGTGAGGAATCTAAAAAGCATAAACTTGTGGCATTGCTTATATTACATCTATTTATTAATTGTACGACTGATTAGACGAATGATATGTCCAGGTATTGATTATGTTTGTTATCTCCTTAGTTATTATGTTTTTTTTTTTTACTTTCTTGTAATATGTGTCTCGACTGATTGTATTTTGCTTAATTCAAACACATGTATGTGTATGCATTATATCCGCATATGATATCAATACATTGGATGCGCAAGAAATACCTTAAATTGATTTCTTTTAAAGACAGATAAAGGACACATTTAGTGGAGGATTTGTAAGCGCGTCAGAGCAACTATTGATGGAACTTTGGATCAGAATCACAGTCGCTAATTGATTTTAAAACTATTTCTATGTAAGACATTTCCATCATAGAGATATACGTTTAACGAGAGCAACACACATGCATGTGCACTGATAGAAAGCACATTCGGTAAACAAAAAATAAGAGAAACCGGAGAATGGGGATATGGAATATTCCGACGAATTGCTTCCGCCCTTACGAAGTCTACGTTACACCCGTAAACAGGATGTAGTGAGTGCTGTGTCGTCACTACGTATGTCCACCATTCGTCTCCTGGGAGAGAGAGAAAGGGTAATATGAGGACAGCGGTGAAGATGAAAATAGGAAAACGAAAACAAGAGAGGAAGAAAGAAAGAAATGTGCATGGAGAGGGAGAGAACGATCTAGCGGTGGAGATGAAAATGTGAAAACGAAAACAAGAGCGGAATAAACAAAGCATGTGCGTGGAGAGGATGAGAACGATCTTAAGCATGAAGGGTAGGAGGAGGGGAGGGAGGGGTGAAGCTTCCGAATGAAAAACAAAGGGCTTGTGTGTATATATATATAGAGAGAGAGAGAGAGAGAGAGAGAGAGAGAGAGAGAGAGAGAGCGAGAGAGAGAGGGGGGGAGAGAGAGAAAGAGAGATACATAGATACATATAAATGACATTTGATATACATACGCACACACACACATATGTGTGTGTGTGTGTGTGTGTGCGTGTGTGTGCGCGTGTGTGAGTGCGTGTGTATATCATAACATGAGTACATGTATATCAAATGTCATTTATTTTCAAATGCAAACAATATACTATATGTCAATTTGAAACGTCTGCACGTAATTCAGGACATCATAAGAAAATATTTAAATGTAATATTGCACGTGATTTGCTAATGTATAATGAAAAA
This sequence comes from Arbacia lixula, assembly GCA_963669155.1. Lineage (NCBI taxonomy): Eukaryota > Metazoa > Echinodermata > Echinoidea > Arbacioida > Arbaciidae > Arbacia > Arbacia lixula. The sequence continues at coordinate 7,037,816 of OZ022589.1, forward strand.
GAGAGAAAATCTAAGGACATAAAAAGCAACATGTGGAGAGGTGATTAAATGTGTGCTATAAAACAAGTAATGATTATAAGCTCGAGGCAGTGGAAATGCCACTGGTAGTTTATTGATAACGGCAATAATACACACACACACCTTTGACAATAATAAATTATATTCGTCACAATTGTCGTACACGGACAAAGCATTGACAGAGTATACATAGGGTTTAAATACGTGACATATGTGTGTATGTCTTTGTATTTAGGCCAGCATGTCAACCATGTTGGCACTTATTTATTTTGAATAGAATGGTAGAAAGACGCCCAGTTTGGTTGGACGAAAGGCTTTCAATGATACTCTCTACTCACGACATGCATGAAGTAACGTAAAATAAAATCAAGGAAGGTAAATCTCTTAACAATAAATGAAATGCGTTTGCACAAATGGGCAATGCATGTGATTAAACTTGACACGAATGCAACCAAAATATTATACTAGCAATAAACACACGATCAATCATAAATGAAAATACATAAAATTGATCGGTACATCCATCACATCAAAGCATAAACCAGGAAGTTATTCATGTAAACATCTATTGCATTCTTTTGTCACCGGTTGATTGTAAAGGGATACCTCTTTTGTATGCCATTCTGTTGTAGCATACGCTGTACCATTTTCTACAATAATGTTGTCAAGAATTATTTCTTTACAGATCTTGATTTACGGTCACATAAATGCATGGCAAAGCCTGCCCTGTTCTGCGCCCACCGTATATTATTACATTATGTTATTGCCAACCGAGTTTCCACGTGATAACTCCTACAAAAGAAATAAGACATTTCGAAACTCAAGATCAGGGAAAAGTACAAGGTATAAGGGCATTCCTCTCTCAACAGTGAAACCAAATATCATATACTTCTGTCGTTTAAACGCTTTTCCGAACCTTTTCGCAGTCCCTTTTCGCAGTATCACATTAAAACATATCGGGAGTCTTTAAGCATTAAGGACACTTTGCCATCATAAGCGCACCATGTTACGCGCACATCGCGACCACGGTAATCCCCCACTGTGACATTTGGAAGTGGATCCTCAGCGAATATTCATCATGGCGTCTCGGATTACGGAAGCCCGATCTAAGCTGCTTCCCTTCCCTCGGCGTGTCTCCATAACCGCAAACAACGGCCAATTACCCGGCTAAGCTCTCTTGCCTGAAGGGCGGTGGTGGCGAAACTGCTCCAGAGGTGGAGAACATACATCGTTACTGGCGATCTCCTGCCCCCCCCCCCCTTCCCCCCTCTTGTCATGTCAGACAGCGATTAGGAAACAACGAGAGAGACGAATGATTTCGTCAAAGAAATAAAATAACAAAGAGAAGTACACATGGTAAAGAATGCATTAGGACAAGCCATTACAACATCAGACTGGCTGATGGAAATGCACATGGTCTGTGCGAGTGATAAATCGTTTTCTTACCCGAGGTAGGAAGAAGGGAGCTATTAGGAGAGAAAAACAAGTCAGCCGAAGGGATATTGGAAGGAAGGTGAGCAAAACAATGGAGGGAAAGTATGTGCGATGGAAAAATGAAGAACAGAGAACATGGAAGAAAAGGGTGGAGGGTTGAACATGGTAGTAAGAAAGGGAGTGCCGCATTGGTTAAGATGTACGTAGCGTGTGATGATAGCTGTTTATATGTTCACTATGCTTTCTTTATCACTTGTGCAGCGTCCAAATATTCATGGTTTTTTTTAGTGTTTGGAATAGCCATGGCAGGTCAATAAAATATTGATCAATAAGCCATTCACAGATTTTCCAATTCAAGGGAATTCTGGCGACCTGACAATAACGTTATATCATGTATATTGCTCTCTCTCTCTCTCTCACTCTCTCTTTAACTCCGATGACCGATGACCGATGACCCCGCTCGTGGTAGGCTCTCACTCTTCCTTCTCCCTGTCTCGCTTTCTTCCCTCCTTCCTCTTTTCTCAATCTTCTCCCCTATCTCTCTAACACACATATACACACACACACACTCTCTCTCTCTCCCTCTCTCTCTCTCTCTCTCTCTCTCTCTCTCTCTCTCTCTCTCTGGATCAAGGCTGAAATCATGGACAGAAGACCAACTCGAGTCAGGTTCCGCCTCCATCCTGAGCTCAAACGTTAAAGGAGTCTGCAAAGTGATATCATGTTGAGCGTGCGTCCCGACCGAAGTCAATCTACAGAGGGGAGAAATTAAAGACAAGACAGTTAATTGAGAATGTGTAGGCAATGATTTCTGCAGAGTGTATTGTTTTAGGTTTGATTTTAAGTGTCCTCACGAGGCTAACATAGAAAGGCTCATTTGCAAAAGAAATGAAGTAAGTAAATAAGTAATGAATCATTTAATCCAATGTAAAGAGGTTTATGTAAGAGGGAATCCAGCTGATTTTGATCATGACAGATTATCAACACTGTACATTACGCAATCATTTGGGCATTCAACGTGATGATACCATACCTGACATCATTATAGTACGACAGCGTGGCCACATTTTTTTTGTATGGGTTTATTGAAGGGTGTGGAGGAGTGGAGATTGGATGTGCGTGTTTTCTGATACAGTTCGCTACAATCACTTTTTGTATAACTAGCAACCCGAACAAGGACGGAGACAAATGGCAGGAATACGGAGATCATAGTAAGCAAGATTGAGAAGCCCTGTCGCTCGTCTTGACGACTTTAGATGAACAATCGTGGCGTATATGTATGCATAATTGCGCTTCAATGCTGGCTAGAGGTGTATAGTTTGAAAAATAATTATCAGTCAACCTCTCTACAAATTCATAAACAAATAATAAACAGATTAATTAAAATTATGGTTACCTTCTGTTACATCACTAATATTTCGTTGCGTCTCTCTTAATCATGATCTCACCCCTTAAGTATATAATTCACTTTTCAGTTTTGAACATAATATATTGTAAAGGTTGTTAATCTACTTGAATGGTAAGGACGACGTTAAAGACATGTCCCCCCCCCCTTTTTTTTCTCTCTCTCCCTTTCACTCCGACGCTCTCTATTTATCTCTGTATCCACCTATCTCTATCTCCCTCACTTTGTTCCTCTTTCGCCTTTTTTTCTGTATTTTTTTTAATCCTTTTATTCAAACATATATATATATATATATATATATATAGAATACAAGGTAACACAGAGCCCAGGATACATGTTTATCAACAAAATACAGGGCATAATTTACAAAGTACATTTACAAGAGAAAATTAACAAACGCTTGACAAACATAATACGAGGTAAAACTCGCTTTATGCACTTTCGCAACTCCCCCTTTCCTTCAATCTTCAACAGTGTTCAACCCAATATTTCTTTCTTCATCTCTTCATATACTCTCCTTTTCACTCTCTCTCTCCCTCTCTCCCCCTCCCTCATTCTCTCTCTCTCTCTCTCTCTCTCTCTCTCTCTCTCTTTATCCCTCTTTCATTTGTACTCTTCATAATACATAATACCTCTTACTCTTTGAATGCAAACAGTTTAAATTTAAATGCAGGCCAGAATCTCTCTCTCTCTCCCTCTCTCTCTCTCTCTCTCTCTCTCTCTCTCTCTCTCTCCCTCTCTCTCTCTCCTACCCATATATACGACATACGTCCTCACTCTGCATAACGCGCTGTTGTAAGCTTGCAAACAGGCAATTAGACAGCGAGATGTTTGTGCCCTGACTAACCTAGACCAGATCGAAGTTGCAGATTGAATTGATTGATGACCATTAAGCTTCTGTCAGACCTATTGCGAAAGAATAACGCCCGGAATATAGCTCATAGCAAACAAAACATCCATACAGCACAGATGGTAAATTAATATAATTAATCGACAAGGGGAAACTGCGAACAAACTGCACATCAAGAAGTCATGCTTATTTCAGCTTCACTCAACAGACAAAGATACAAATCTTGGGAGGAAATTATTATTTTCAATGAAAGTAAGAACACATAGAACTACGTCAGAAGGAAGCGATAGAATTTATTTGTTATAATACAATGCCAGTTGGACGTATATAGGTACAGGGAAAATTAAGGATCTTGAAATTCCACGTAAAGAAACCCTACGCACAAATGATTATTATTAGATGTCCAAAAAGAAAAAAAGGCTGCGTCAGTGTTTAAAGCATGTACGCACTAAAATCGAATCACTTATCTTCCAGATAGCTACGAAGAACATCCTAACGTTATGTCCTCTCTCAACATCTCTCTTTAAAATTATGCTATCAAAAACATATTTTCTTTAATGTATGATTTTATTCTTACTGTAAGTACACAACAGAAGGGATGATAGCGGGGGAAAACTAATAAAGTAAAAATTACGATCATTGTCGAAGCAATGACAATGATACAAAGAGGAAAAATATCAATGGAAAGGATTTCATTAGACCGATGGCTCAAGCAAAACAAATCGATAAAACAACAACAGCAACAACGTAGACTAACAAATATTGATGTTTTTCATATTGATGTTTTCTGGCGGTCATCGCCTTCCCGAAGGACTGAAATACAAAGAGATTTTAGTCGGATCGATGAACCTGGGTGTGGTCACGTGGCAGATAAGAGTCGATCTCCAGATGCTCCGTCGTTAATGATACACTTCGCGCGATAATACTTTTCCCGCACGCGCCACGCACTTCGCAGCGGAGCGCGATCTGCCTGTGTCTTTAAAACTTGATTGCCACACAAAATATTGTCTTCGAGGTTTCGTGTATATTACTAGTACATAGAGGCGAATAAGCACAACGAGAATTATGCAAGTATAAGGGTCAACCATACCCACAAAGATGCAGAGAGTGTGCATAGATCGTGTAAGTAGTCGAATAGGGCCGAAATTCAGGGGCAGACTCTTAGATATGCTATTTCTTACAACACTACATCAATAGCCAAGGAACAAACTTATAACATTTTTCAGTTAGATCTACAAAACAGCAAACAAAGAAAAGACAGAGTGGTGGATGGGGTTAAAGCGGAATAGCACTTATTTCGGCGTTATTTTGACATGATACCGACACGATCATACTCGTTGTAAATATAATTTCCACAAAACATATGCTATGATTACTGCATCCCAAAAATTTGTTCCTTACGCTGATCCGAGGTCGTGGAATTGCATGCGCTTTCATCAAATGGGATTTCGGCAACCTTTCAGGACAAGATAACAATATTCCATTTTCGAAATGTATTCGCAACTTTCCCCCTTACTGCCTGGCGACGTGTTATTACATTCACCTTTATTTCGTTATTCAGTTCCAATGGATGGAACACACTCTGAATCTATTAGTTGTTGCTACTCAACAAACTTCGGACACACATTGGGGTTATCATTAGTAACAAATTGTTTGAACCTTTTCATTTGCATACATAACGGAAATGGTATATTGAGGAGCATTGCCAGTAATGTAGCTAGGATTTTTTTCAGGGGGGGGGGGGGGGGGGGGGACCAGAATATTTTTTTTGGGGGGGCGCATACACTTCATTACGGGGGGGGGGGGGGGCACGTACCCCCAGGCAACCCCCCCCCCCCCCCGCCCCCATCCACACCCCCGTATCTACGCCTCTGGGCATAACCATGAAAGCAGCGTTGATAGTTTGGTATGTCTGTGTTAGCGAAGCGGTGAAATTAATCATGGTAATTAGAAAGAAAAAAACGGACTGACTGTTGGCATGGAAACCCATTTTTAGAGTGACAACTTGCCTGGAAACGCGCTAGTATGCCATTCACAGGATTAGAACAGTTCATTTCCTGTTCTCTGTGTATGCCTATCTTGTGTATTAATCAGAGTAACGTGCAATAATGCGTAAATAAAAGTGACATCGTCTTTGTTTTCTTTAGTTTCAAGCATGTCATAACATAGCTACGTTGCTAGTATAATGCTTCGCGGTTAGTTATATGCGTTGGTGGCTTACAAAGCAAGGATGTTTTAATTGCATGGAGTGGTTTAATTAATGCAGATTCATTGTACTCTACTTCTAGTAACAAAAGAATGATTTGCAACGATTTTCTCTTTGATCTCACATTTGCAATGCCGCAGATTCTCTGGATGATTTTTGCCTGGATTTGACGTATAAAAAAGAATTTGGGGAAATATCCTCACCCCATACACTTGCAGAGTTGTGACATGTAATACCTATGATGCATCTATAAATATTCAGTCGAGGAATATTGTTAAAATATGGTAAAATATGGCAAACGTGATATCAAGTGGCAGTATAAAAAGTCTCAATTTCACCATGTTTCGCATCATATTCCATTAAAGCATTGCATGAAACGTTGCTTTCAGATATTTTCCTTTCAGACAAGTGACATGAAAAACGTTTTCAGCCGCGCCCAAGCTAGTATTTCCATCTCAAAAAGTATCAAATTTCGCATTTGCTTGTCCTTATTAACTAACTTCATAATAAGCACTTAGTGACAAAATCAAAATCTCAGCAGCGAAAGATGAAATGTATGCATGTATAGGAATGTGTATGACCTATTATAAAATCCAGGTGAATGTGACGCAGTCGCGTGTGCAACATATTGTTGAGAGCAGCTGGTAGTCATGAATATTAAGTAGCGGCATCAAACCTTGTCCAAAGGGATGGATATCCATGTACATCAACATCATTGCTTAAACAATGATGTATGAATTACATGGAGTACAATCAGCCGTTCAATAAATGAAAAAATATTGTACTCTTCTTCTTGTAAGAAAAGAATGATTTACACAGATTTTCTCTTTGCTGTCATATTTTCAAAATGCAGCCGATTCTCTGGATGATTTTTTCCTGGATTTGACGTAGGCCTACAAACAACATAGGATTAACTACATAACTGCACTTAGTGACAAGATTGAGGGTTCATCAGCGATAGTTGAAATGTGTGCATGTATAGGAATATGCATGGCGTATTGTAAAGTCCAGGTTGACACGACGCAATCGCGTATGCATCATATTGTTAAGAGGAGCTGTCAGGCAGGAATATCAAGTGGCGGTTTCAAACCTTGTTCAAATGGATGGATATCTGTTTCTTTAAACATCCTTGGCTTAAATACGTGTTCTCATGACGGTAGTGTTTAATGAAAGGTAGACCGGGCAGGACAGTGAAAGATGAACGCATATTTGAATTTATTAGTTGTTGCTACTCGGACAAAATAATCTTTAGGGTTGTTACCATTGGTAACGTATTGTTTGAATGACGTGAATACAATTTGCCTACCTAACGAAAATGATCTATTTGTTTTATCCAAAAAAATGTCAACTTAATTCACATTTTAAAAGTCATAAAACCTTTATGATGTTAGCATTTCAGCTTCATTCGAGTTGTGACTTTTCAAAAGCGTCACAACTTTTTCCCCCTAGTATTATTAGGGACGTGTTAGAAAGGAGAAGAAAAACTCGAACATGATATACTGAAACATCTGTTCGGATACTTAAGTGTGCTAATGACAATGCATTGATGTTTCATGCTCAGCGCCGTCAAAGCGGATGTCATCTTGGAAAGATATATCGTTAATTCCCCATCTCATATCTTTTCCTTATCAGATCATTTAGCAATTTTCAAGGAAGTTAAGGGCAACATCCTTTCAGGTCCGGTACTTGGGTTAATGTTGTTGCTGCTGTTTTCTCTCTCTCTCTCTCTCTCCCTCTGTCCCTCTCTCTCTTTCTCTTCGTTTTCAATCCAAATCTCCTTTTTTTTATATTCATGTTCTCACTTCCACCTAGCCCCCTCTCTCCCCAATGATTTTCTTACATATATACGCACACTCACACACACAAACACAGACGCTTATATTTACCGTGTGTCTCAAAAAATGAACACTTTTGGAATGGCGGCCAAATAAAAAAGATATATACGATTCTGGGAGGGAGGAGATTATATGTCTGAATAGCTTATGGACTCAACTTTCATATGACACGAAAAACTGAAAATAATTGGATGTACACCACTCACTTTTTTTAAATGGTATGAAAATTAGGCTGAACAGGAATTAACCTTCCAATTTTGCGAGAGGTTGAAT
>OZ022589.1:7050836-7068336 GCA_963669155.1 Arbacia lixula
GGAAAGTGCACCCTGAAATTAAATTGGGTTTGATAAAAGCAGAAATATAAAAGAAACATATTCGTGAAGGTTTTCCAAAGATCCGTCAAACGATAAGAAAGTTATGACTTTTTCAAAATTCTATTTTGAGCATTATGTGGAAGGTGCTCTCCCATTTCTCATATACTATATGATTCCATAAAATCTTTTTCTTTCTTGTTTTTGTTGAAGGAATAAATCTTCTTCATTCAGGTATGTGTGTAAAAACGTGTGTCTAATGGCATATCAAATGGACAGATGAAATAATGCATATCCATTTGAGAAAATTAACATGTTGAAAAGAAATTGTACACGACTTATGGGAAAGTATTTTGCACGTGACGTCACAAAATAAAACTTTAAAAAAAATCGTTTCTTTTGTCGATGTTTCTGCTTTATCAAAACCAACTAACTGCAGGGTCCCTTTAAACCATACCGAGAATACAATCACTACGTGGATTACATTAGCCTGTGAAAACTTTTGGAAACAAAACATCCTAGATAATACAACAATGGACAACTAACGGAAGTAGGACTATAGTGTGAACTCGGAGGGTGGGTGAAGAGCGTTATCGGAAATTATCGGAAAAGGTCGGTTATATTGTGAAAGCCGGTCTGATATCTTTCAAAATCATTATTGGATGGGCGTCGTTAAGATAGCATTTTAAGTACCCTCATTGTTGAGAAGTCATAGTCCCAAGTTCAGTTCATGGCTCATGGTCGACCACGGTCGAAAACATTGTTGGCGATGGTCCTCCACTGATCCCTGTAGTTCATTATTTGTCCCAGATCATCAAGGTTAAGTCCTGTACTTCTCGCCATCCGCTTTATGTAGCTAGTAGCCGGTCTTCCTTGTGTTGGTGCCCACAGTACAAGTTTTGAGACTGCTTCATGAGCACTTCTGTAGCAGTGCCCGGCAAATTTGAGTCGTCTCCTCTGAAATATTTGGGAGATTCTTGGTGCATCTCCATATATAAACAGCTTAATATATAATTTTGATAATGATTGAATCCGACATTTCCGGATATCTCCGGAAAGTGAAGAAATTTGTTAATCATGTAATTAAGAATATTATCTTATATCTCCGTTTGTGCATCATTCAACGATTGTTTAGAAGAAAAACGAATACAGGATATTTGGTGGTGTTCCCCTGAACTTTCTTGAAAATTACAACAAAAAAATGTGATAAAAAACACAGCTTCGAGAAACAAAACAGGGAATTACAGATATTGCTTTCCAAGTTGACGGCAGCAAAATGACGGTGCCGCGCATAGGACATCAAAGCATTGCAGTCATTGTGGAATGCTTTTGACATTCATTAGCACACTTAAGTATCCATACAGATGTTTGAATATATGAATATATTATGCTTGAGTTGTCCCTCCTTCCTAACACATCACTGGTAAGATCAACCCGCAAGTGTATGCAGGATTATGGCTTGCCAGCGCGTTGCCAGGACAATGTTGGAAAACGATTCTACGCACTGGCTAGCCGGCCACCGCCATCATAACGGCGGCTAGCTCTCAACGATGAACGTGCCCTTTTAGATCACATACCCGATAGACAATGACACGATGTCGAAACCGGGGGGGGGGGGGGAAGGGGGGTAGGCCTAACATATTTTGTGGATGTTTTCAATAATCATTTCATTGCAACCACACGGAGGTAATCTGCAATGAATGTTCCGCATTTCTAGCCGGATTTGCCATAAATACAAAAGTGGGAGTAAAACGCGGCAATGATACAAAGGGCTGAAAACTTTTTTCGTTAAGTATGCATAATATTCCCTCGATCCAGAGCGATATAAGGAATGGAGTCAACACGAAGTGTAATTCGTAAGTCGCGTGCATTGATATCAAAATGGAATATTTGACGCGTTTGGCTCTTTGATCAAGGGAGATCCGCCGCCATGACAAAATGTAGGATGCATTTTGAGGAATATATATTCTGCATGCGCAGAAGATTTCAGAACCACTCCATGAACTGAAGTACATGTGCAGTAGATTTACATCTTATAAAGATACGATTCTGTGAATTTCAGATTATATTGTTGCTTCTTTTTTGTGATAAAAGGAGAATACTGTAAAAAAACATGTCAGACAAATGCCTCCATATCACACATTTCCAAATCATATTTCCTTAAAAAGATCTTCTAAATCATTTTTTGAGTGTTTCCTCTTTCATGGAAACAACTTCAATTTCGTGTGCGGAGGTGTCCGAAAAAGTTACGGACCAAATTCTTTCTACAATTTTTTCAAAATTTCCCTTCGCTCACCCCAAAACTAATTCAGAGTGTGTGTAAAAAAAGATCAGCTACGAGCTCCCAGCGAAGGCTGAACGGTTAACATAATTCTCAAAACAGATTTTCTTTCATTATTCAGAGGCAGGTACTACCTAATTAGAAATGCAGCTAATTGTTTAAAACACCTGAATGTCTTGAATTGTTATGAGGCAGCGAACCTCATAGAGCAAAGGAAGTCTATCCGAGCGCAGTCCATCCATGCTCGAACTGCCTAGTGACGCTTTTTTTTTTTTTTTTTTTTACTTCACCTGTATTTATGCATGGACCTATCATGGATGGACTGCGCTCGGATAGACTTCCTTTGATCTATGAGGTCCGCCGCCTCATAAAAATCCAAGACATTCAGGTGTTTTAAACAATTAGCTGTATTTCTAATTAGATAGTGCCTTCCTCTGAATAACAAGAGAAAATCTGTTTTGAGAAGTATGTCAACCGTTCAGCCTTCGCTGGGAGCTCGTAGCTGATCTGTTTACACACATTGTGAATTAGTTTTGGGGTGAGCGGACGGAAATTTTTGAAAAATTGTAAAAAGAATTTGGTCCGTAACTTTTTCGGACACCTCCGCACACGAAATTGAGGTTGTTTCCATGAAAGATGAAACACTCAGTAAACGATTTACAAGATACTTTTAAGGAAATATGATTCGGAAATGTGTGATATGGAGGCATTTCTTTGGCATGTTTTCTGCAGTATTCTCATTTCATCGCAAAAACGAAGCAACAATATAATCTGAAATTCACAGAACCGTATCTTTATAAGATGTAGACCTAATACTACTGCAAAGCACTTCAGTTCCTGAAGTAGTTCTGAAATCTTCTGCGCATACAGAATATATAAATGTATTTCTCAAAATGCATCCTACATTTTGTCATGCTTGTTTGGCGGCGGATCTCCCTCGATCAAAGAGCCAAACGCATAAAAGATTCCATTGTGATATCAATGCACACGACTGCTGTAGGAATAAATTATACTTCGTGCTGCCTCCATTCTTTACACCTCTCTGATTTATGGAACGCACTCTGAATATATTAGTTGTTGCTTCTCGGACAAGATTTGGGGTTACTATTTGTAAAGTATTGTTTGATCGATATAAATAAGATTTGCATATGTAACGAAAATTGTCTATTAAGTGAAAGGCGTTGCTTGAAATACAATGTAGAATGCACAGATAACGGCAGCCTCCAAGAGGCACTGTGGATGGTTGTAGTACGACAGCCACACACGGTGCCTTTTGGAGAAAGAAAATAAGAAAGTAGTCTGATTTGTACTTGAAAAGGTAAGAACGTGGTGCTTGTTGCTTTGTTGGGCAAGCAGATAACACAAAGATATGTGCCACGTTGTTTTCCAATACTGCTGGCCAAACTTGTGTTTGATACATACTAATAGACCATTTTCGTAATGTATGCTCACGTTATGCACGTTGTTCAAACAATGCGTTACTGATGATAGCCCCAAAGCGTGTCCGAGGTTTGTCCGAGTAGCAACACCTCATAAATTTAATGTGACTGGCAGTCGCTCTTAACAGCACGAGGTGTACGCGATTGCGTCACGCCCACTGTCATGTTACAATGTGAGATGCATATTCCACGTCACAGTCACAGTCACAGTCACAGTCTTGGTAATTTAAATCCCTCTCGTGACTATCGTGATATAAACGATCATGTATTGGCCACAATCGCAGCACTCTGCAGATATCCACTATAACGGTGTGAAATCGGAGGCCAGCTATAGCGATCCCAGACTTAAAGCTGAAGTTACAGTTGGCATTGTTCCGAGAACCCACCCATGGGGTTGAACGATACTTCTTTACAAAAAAACCCGAAGCGATCACAGAGTGACAACGGAGCCGGAAGTACTTCAGAAGTGTCAAAGAGCTACGATGTTATGAAAACTCTCAAACACACTTCCGATTTAACATCCGAATATCCGGGCTTTCAACTGAATTTTTCAATAGATTTTAATGGTCACACACGGTAACGACAATGTTTACTTTTAAAATACTGTTTAAGGAGTACGAATAGAAGTCGTTATAGTACTTCCACAAGCGGCAATTGATGTCTTTCGGAAATTTCAAAGCTATTCTCAATGCAATGCAACGCTATATGGGCAATGGTAAATCATTGTACAGGACTACACATCAAAGAACGTCGCCCACAAATTCTGAACGCTTTCATCGAAGCAGGTGCTCCTGGTCGGGAGACACAATGATAGAGGGATCGTTAAGTCATCAGTCGCTGCATCTTTGATGAATGTCTAAGGTCAAGATCGAAGCAGTATACATGGTGACAATAGATGCCCTTTGCTCAATAAAATCTCGTGATTGTATTACATTGAGCTTATTTTATTGTATAAATTTCATTTCTGCATTTCAGATTACGACATTAAAAAATCTTGAGTATTGCGTATCATCTTTTACAATTATTCAAGTATTGAAAAGGTTTCATGACATAATCTTTGAGTGACATATGACATACACAAAAGCTACGGTACACCAATGCGATATCATGATCGGTGTCGCTAGAGTCATGCTTACAGTAGTGTATAGGTGTGTGTGTGTCTGTGTGTCTGTGTGTCTGTATGTCTGTGCGTCTGTGTGTCAGAGACAGATTTCCACGCCAGTATTACCCACAAAGGGTTCACAGTGTCTGAAGCAGAAGGAGTTAACGTTTAAAGATTGTCCGTCCCTTTTGCAAGCTTTAAATTTGAAATCGTCTATCACGATCGTAAATTGAAGAAAGTGTGATTCAAGACCATTTATAAGAATATAGCATGTTGAAGCTTTCTGTGTATGTAAAAATTTCACCCGTTAAATTTCAAACAGACTTTTTTCGTACTACGAAAAAAGTATTAGTCTTTGTTACAGTATCTATGTGGTTATTATGCATGTGTTAAATCCTAATTTTATGAGTAATTACCAAACTTTTGAAATGATTCCTTCTATAGAACAATTTTTTTCATAATCTGGTCTGATCTGGAAAAGGGACGGACTGTCTTTAAACTAGACTAGATATATTTCGTAATTGGGTATATCTAAAGCCATTAGAAAAATCTGTCTTACCATTGCAACAAGACATACATTAATGAATAAGGTGGATGGCACGTTGTAATTCTATACAGTATTGCGATTTCTTGCGCAGACGGATCAACTAATCCAGGTGTTATTGTCCAAATTAAATCAAGGAATGTGGGAGCACCCTCACCACTGAGAAAAAAGAGTTATGTGGATATATTTAGAGTTTTCCCACCATCTTCCACATGGTTTTCGGGTGTTTTCATTCCAAGTCGATCTCACCCCTACGGCATGCAGATGTACGGGCCCCCGGTCCAATAAGTCAATGTCGCTTTTAATGGACACACACCCGACTCTGCCATTGTCAGTACATTGTAGGTCACCATACTGAACTACTAACTTCAACTGTATTGTGCTATAGGCTATGAAGGCGGTTGACAACAAATTATCGCAAATTAATTCATCGTGTGTTTAGTAAATTAACTGTCAATCAACTTTGCATAGAGAAGGGCGGCATTGCCTGAGCGGCCTTGAAAATGATTGCCTCGTAAACTTGTTTATGGTTCGGTTAGGGCGTTTTCCTTGATAAAAGATGATGATGGGTGCCTGGATCTATCATCGTTCTTTCTGTTTGACTCATTAATTAGTATTGGCTTGAAAATGTGTGGAAAGCCAATACGGTATTCAGTGCATGGTGACGTAAGGGTTAATGTAACGAGGTACTGTAGGCATGAGCTGCACCTCTAACCCCTCCGCGGTTAGTTGATACACCTTGGTGTACCGTGGTTTCCCTTTCATCCACCTGCTACTATCTTTTTCATCTTTCGTCTATTTTTCGCATCCCTTTCCTCCGCTTGCCCACCCCCTTATCTCTTTCCTCCTCCAAGCTCCTCCTAGTCCCCCCTTCCTGTTCAATCCCCTTATTCCATTCCTTTTTACCTCCCACCCCACTCCCCACCCCCTGTGCCTAACAATTTTATATTTCATCCTTATATCGCTTACTCCAACACTGTCCCTCCTCCAATCGCAGTCATATATTCTCCAATCTACCGCCCCTCTCCTCCTCCTTAACCTCCTACTAGCTTTTCCTTTATTATACCATTTCTCCTTCAGTATCCTTGCCCTACTAATACCCTAACCCCTCTAATTTTTATCTATTTCGCTTCTCACACCGCCCAGCAACGCCCCGCCCCGCTCCTCCCCTGTCATATTGATATTCCTTTCATCTTTCTCCTATCTCTTATCAGTTTGTCCTTTCTTTCCTCCTATCCGCCGCCCCCCCCCCCTCCCCCTCTCTCCCTACCATTCTCCCCTACCCGTTATCCCCCCACACATACACACGCACATACACACACATACACACGCACGTACGCACACACACACACACACGCACACATCCAGCCCCTCTCACTGTCAGGCCTACATAGTGTAGCTGTACCTCTAAGGTTCTGTGTATCATTTGTGCAAACATGCACCAATGGCGCATAAAGGGTTAATAAAATCACGAATGATATCTCACGAACAGGGTGGATGAGTTCAGACAAGGCTGCTTGTGCTCTCAGACTATGTTTAGACGAGAATCAGTGTACAACCTACAAATTACAATTCTGCTCAGGTGATTCAAAAACAAGAAAACATTCGTAATGAATGTCATTTTCCATCTCAAGAGGTTTGAAGAGAGAAAGCAACATGGACCAAAGCGGAGACTTCTGTAAATGTTAAGGACGGATTTAGCAATACGTGCACAATGTAAGGCCGGAGATTTGCTGATGACAATGAGACGGGGACGGGCATACATATCAGTAAATGTGCGCTTGTTTGAAGGGAGGGGGAGTATTATAAACCTTTTCAGAAATAATTAGTCGCAAAGTGCTCAGCATGGAAGCATTCGTGTCCCGAGCAATACAAAGGCAGCTGATCAGCAAGTGGTTGATAGTTCTTGACCGATTGATGGGAACGTATTACCCAGTCATATTGAAGCTTTGGTCACAACCTGGGCCCGGTTGCATAAAACTTACCATCAATGGTAACTCTGTCATGATTTTTTACTACCATGGTAACATAGCTCAACCTCCAATCAAATTCAAGGTTTTATGGAAGTTGCCATTGAAAGCAAAGTTACTATTGGTTATTGGTAAGCTTTATGCAACAGAGCCCAGTTGTTTGTGTATTTGCCAGCGCGTGTCTGTAGCTTGCGTGCCGGCTCCTTGCGGTAATTTAGACATTTTTTGACCGTCATGAATGGTTTCAGGATTAAAATTGACCAAACAAAAGGCTAACTATGCCGTATATAACAATTTCCTTCAGCCAGCACGCAAGTTGGGTGGCCTGATTTCGGTAGGAATATGCATGCGCGACAATAAGTGCATCCATTTAACAGATAGTTGCTATTGAATATTTGTGAAATACGAAACTTCATCCGTTAATGGTGATGCGGTTTTCAAATAATGTGTGCAACACCCACGTATACCTAGTTTACTGTCTGTGGTTACTGTTGATATCGTCTATTTACCTACATATCCATATCTTATTACAAAACTGACAGGATATAAAAGCTGACATAATTGAAATCAATAATTGAGTCGTAAACAAATCATTTCGTTATCAGTGAGGTTGGCAGAAAGGGGGAACTAGACTAAATTTAAATGTTTAGACGACAGATAACAAATTTGAACTTTAACGGCCCAAATAAATCCTCCATAAAGACAATTCCAGTTGTTTTATACTGATGGATATTGTTAGACAGTATTTATCATATTCGACATCGTAGGCAAACCATTTTATATTTCAGTTCTACAAAGTGGCTGTACCACCTGTTATACCTGTACGTCAAACATAGACTGAGAGCCAAAATACGAAATTTGTTTCTTGGATTACTCTGCTCTGTTCGAAAAAACAAGTTGTCTTCAAAAGATAGCAATGAATGACTGAAGGACGAATCAAAAGGACGAGCCTCCAGCTACTAGAAACAATTGTTGTTTTAGCTGCATGTAACATATGTGTGTTGGGAATGTTGCGTGGGTACCGCATCGCGGGAAAAATACTCGAGTCTTATAATACCCCTTTCCCGCTGCCCGTCTCGGTGAACCACCGAGAGGTTCCCCGGTGAATTCACCGGGGAACCTCTCGGTGAAAGTTTCAGTGCCGTCGTTTCACACCGCTCTCGGTGAAACTTTCCCCTAGACGGGTTTTCTGCTCGCAACGTGGGTGATCCCAGCGGAAGTGTGTGTAATAATGGCGCGCCGCGCGATATTTCGCGCGCTAATTTGAACGTGCATATAAGCATGCAGCTAGTGCAGTGGTACGTATTGATGGTTCGGCGTACTCGTACAACTTCGTATCTCGCAGATTTTATTGCTCAGTGTTGAAATTCGCAATATTTGCAGGTCATTATTGTGCACAAAGATTTGGGAGGTCGAGTGCACGCTATTTAGCTGAAAACGTGTGCATGACAGGAAACAAAACATGACCTTTGACATAATCTGCATATTTTCCCCGGTGTTTCACCGAGACGACCTTTCACGCTGGGCGCTCTCGGTGAACCACCGGGTGATCTCCCGTTGAACTATCGGTGTTCACCCAGGACGCTTCTCGGGTAACAATTGCCTAAAATTTCATCGGTGTTTCACCTAGGCTTCCCCTAGGTTTCAACCGAGAGACCTTTCACACTGCAGGGTTCCCCGGGTGCCCCCAGGTGCCCCCGGGGAAGATTTTCTTCAGCGGGAAAGGGGTATTATTAGGCTCCTTCTAATACATCTAACGATCACAGTTAAGCATTCTTCGTTGCATGTTTTAAAGGTCCACTGACATCAAAATATATGTCGACTTCTGTTGGTGCTTAATTGTATGTATATTACAAAATCACTTAGTGTGAAATGAAAATATATTGCATATATTTTTAAATATTTTTTCTACATTTTTCCTCAGTATTGCTAAGCCCCGCCTACAAAAATTTCCTCCAGCTCAAGATTCCCACGGTGACATCATCAAATGTAGAAATAAACTGAACAATAGACAAAGTTATGCACATAGCTATTCATTGCAATGAATGTCTGCAATTGATTATAATAATATCACATGTATGATATATAATGCAAACTGCTTGCTTCTTCCTTGGCACATTTTGCAAATTTGTGACATAGCAAACAATTATTCCCATATGAAAGGTTGTTAAATGGTATTGTGTAAAGACATGTGATGTTCTTGTCATGCTAATGAGCAGGTGGAGTTATTCATTGCAATAGCTAGGTATGTGCATAAATTGTGTCTATTGTACTGCTCATCTCTACCTTTGATGATGTCACCGTGGGAATATTGAGCTGGAGGAAATTTTAGGAGGCGGGGCTTAGCAGTACTGAGGAAAAATGTAAAAAAAAAATATATATATATATATATACATGATATATATGAAATATATTTTCATTACACAGTAAGCGATTTTGTAATATACATACCATTATACACCAGCAGAAGTCAACATGTATTTTTATTTAACATTTAACATTTAACCTTTAACATGGTGAAATTTTCATCCATTTCAGTAGCAAGTGTTAAGCACATACCTGTATGCCTGGTAGGAGAATAAGAGACTCGACCATTCTCTACCTTGTGTTATGAAGTGTTAGCTACGTTTCGGGATCAACCATAACGTTCTGTCGTGTTAATAAAATACTGAGGAGAGGGAGAACTCCTAGACTCAGTGTATTACAACTTGCAGTACATTGTATTTGCTACTCTAGTCTTTCACCGATTTCAAACTCTATGATAACTGTGTTTCTTGTTCTCAGGTAGATTTATCTCTCTATCAAATGAATCATCTATATCCACTCTGATATCTCTGAATATAAGCTAGTTCTCCCATAAGATTGTAGTAAGCAATTAAAGAAAAATTCCGTGGGATGGCAAGTTTTTTGGATTTACAGTGACTCATACATATTCCACATACACTGAACCTGCCAGTTCCAAAATTTCCCTCAAGGCCAGCTGTATCCTTCCGAGTAATTGAGATTCTAGAAAGTAGTCATAAACAGGATAAACACGGATAATATATGAGTTCAGGGAGAGGTAAATGGACTTGTATTATAAGATGCTCAGCTTTTCCTCTTGTCGTATGAAATAATTTTAACGTGTTTGCCGCTTCACCCTATGAGTACCATGTAATAGTTCAATGGGCTTTTCGTGGGTTGGTGCTTAGAAGCTTAATATATACATTCACGCTGAATGAATAACATCTTCTGCTTCCTGTTAGTATACCATGTCACACAATTTAAAGATTGTCCGTCCCTTTTGCAAGCTTAATATTTAAAATTGTCTATCACGATCGTAAATTGAAGAAAGTGTGATTCAAGCCCATTTCTAAGAATATAGCATGTTGAAGCTTTCTGTATATTTAAAAATTTCAGCCGTTAAATTTTAAACCGACTTTTTTCGTACTACGAAAAAAGTGTTAGTCTTTGTTACACCATCTATGTGGTTATTATGCATGTGTGAAATCCTAATTTTATGAGTAATTACCAAGCTTTGGAGATGATTCCTTCTATACAACAATTTTTTTCATAATGCGTTTTATAATTTAATCAACAGATTAATCAATAAAGCAGATATTTCAACACAAACTGATAAGAGCCTGAGGTAAAGACTATTAATCAGACGTTGTTTACGTGCATTATTTGAATTTTACACTACGTATCAGTTTCAAATCATGAATATACAGCTTTCTAACACTTCTCTATAGTTTTGCCAATGTTTCGATGGTTTTGTGGTGATCTGAATAAGGGACGCGCTCTCGTTAAGCGTTGGGATACCATACATACAATGCCAACAATTATGTCAATGTTCTCATTTCCAGAATTCTGCATACGTCCATTGATGATGTAAGCGCATGTTTGACGCTATATTTTAAGAATCTATCACTGCCTACGTGTCCACTCACCTATCGCCTGTTTGTTACTTGTTAGTCATGTTAGTGACCTCTTGTCACGAAAGCATCATTTGAAGCCATATATGTTGATGCGGGTGCGCACTACTGACGTTTTATCTCGGTGCTCGAAATAGAGATGGGGAAGCTTGAGGAAAGAGGGGGGGGGGTGCATGGGTGGAGCTGACAAGTTATTCAGGAGTCTTTTCATCTCGATGCCCAGATCAGGGGTTGGGTAGCTTAAGTGGAGGGTAGGATTGAAAGGTAGCGCACGTGTCTTACAGGAGTTCCTGGAGACGAAGGTATGAAGACGACTCCATACGTATCGTACTATTTTCATATAATAATTAGACTTAAGTTGAATGCACAGAAGGTTCTGCTAGAAATATTTCCTATAGATGTTAAGAATTCAAACATATGTACACGTGACGACATGACCAGATAAATTATAACTATTTACGTGCTAATCCAATTACACACATTGTTACAAAGTGGTTGAGTGAATACACGAAATCAAACAGGTTACATATACATTTTTAGATAAACATCGACTGGGTTGTAGAGCTAGAACCGATTATTATTAATTATTATGACTAATGCTTTCAGAGAAGTCAAGTATTTTTTTATATTTCCGGTGAAAGCAGCTGATAACATGGTGCATGATAAATACTCTCCGGATATCGACATGATCAATATGATATGGACGGAATGACATCCTTGTGACTAATCATGTGTTGGTGTGTATGATGAAATGTGGATAATTGGAGGTTGAGTGCAGAATGATCACCCTGATTATGTTGGCTTCATGTAAGCCACACTAGATTTAGCTAGATCAATCATATCATTTTGAAAAAATGTTCATACTGGCGTCATGTTCATTAACTATGAAAGCCTACACTCGTGTTTCTTAAGGCCAGTAAAATTGCACTGCGATGAAATAAATTCCGTTGCAATTAATATGAGGTGGGGTTACCAGTTTGACTGGACTAAAAGGCGAGTGTGACAGCGAGGTAAAAATTTAATGTGTTTATTAGGTACTTTTTTTTTTACATAGAAGATGATTCCTTATCAGTTTTGACATGGATACACGAAATAGTGATACGGTAAATCTGCTACATTTGCCTTAAAATTTATTTTGTTATTTTGGCTGATTAAATACTGAAGATAGTTTCTGGAGGCATTTTAACCTAGCCCTTCCTTTGCCAAATTTTATTTTCTCTATTTGTTCAGTGTGTAGTACTGGTCAAAGAAATGTGCCCATTGAAACATCATGGCTGGAGGATATTTATGATTTCATTTGATCTATGGCATGTTGACTGTGTTTGTTCTCTTTAGTTTTGCATTTACGACCACATGGTGTGAGGCATACACAGCTCAGCTTAGTCCATTACGACTCCCAAACCACATATAAACACTTATACTCACAACAACAACAACACACACACATACATATACGCATACTACTATCCATAATGACATAAATATTTAAGTATTCTATAGTGCGAATATAATTTTTCCCAGATATATTGTTGTTTGGACATTAAAGTCCAAATGATAATCGTTGTCTGTCTGTACAGGTACAGGTATTTTGGCAACTGCTCCCACGTTGTAAAACTTTAGTCTTGTTTCCTCACAAACATCGTACAAGTTGGATATGGAAAATATGGAACTGATAAATGTAATTGGATGTCCTTGACAAATGTCAACCAATTCATTCAATTTGATTTAAACAGATTTGGGGATAGTATATTTTGGAATATAGCATAACAAAGCATATATCACCAAGCTGGCCAATGTCACTCGAAACGTAAATATTCCAAGGTAGCACGAGTTGTCAATTCGCTGAATTCTCCCCTCACAAAAATGCAATATCTACCAATGTCCTTTTTTATTTTTCCGAGATTTTATTGATCATATGACAACAATCTGACAAATGCAGGAAATCACAGGAGACCCTGTATCAACATGAGATCAGGATTCCAGACAATGACGCATTCTACTCTGTTTCGGAGAACGGAGATCCGATGGAAGTACGGATCACTAGAATAGGATTTAAATACGACACATGTGACCAGCGATGAAAAACCTATTCACCCTCACAGATCGTATATCCGCTCATTCTTCCTCGCGACCTTTGTTGGATTGTGGTACAAGAATTATATTTAGACGACACCATGTCTCTTAGACTTGCAGAAATCGTCTAGCTGTTTTTAGACACTGCCCTTTTATCATGAAATTACATATTACATGCATCATTTATAAATAGTTACGGTAAAAAAACACGATACACTGTCATGTTGCAAAGAGCAGCTCCTGTTTGATGATTTACACCCCCCCCCCCCCCTCCCTCCCCTTTAGGCAGTTTGGAGTATATAACCCTGAAACCCTAGAAGAGGTAAAATGGTGGTCATGCATGAAAAAGTTAAACCATCCAGCGTCTGCGAAATCACATTGTCCAAACATGTATAGCCGTCATATAGATTACCCCATAATTGCGCAATATATCAAATAAACAACACCTAACATATCAAAATAGCATTTACGGCTTCCCGAAAAAACTGCATGCCATTTGCATAACAGGTGGGAAGTGGTTCGATGTGCCGTCACGAATACATTGTGGGTTCATTTTTAAGATCATGATGAAGTACCATACACGTCCTAGCATGGACAACTTTTACCATTTTGTGATTTAAAGATGCCATTAAATTTACTAACACGGGGGAGACCTCACCCATTTCACATGTGATTTTTGTTAGACTGTTTGGTAAACCATTTATCGAATAACACACATGTACATTCAGATGTATATATAATCACAAAATCCCGCAGTTGATGACAAGATCACTGACAAATCTTCACAATAAGAATGATAAGAAACATTAGCATCACATAAACCACATGATGTATGTCTACTCGTTTATTGTTGTTATTATTTCTGGCATATGACCGTAATTTTACCATTTTAAAACTTGACAACCATTATTCATGTATACATACTGCATTAATTTGTTATTAATCTGGAATGTTCCGTGTTGTATGATATTGTCATAACCTCCAGTTAAGTCTGTATGTTGTTAATCATATTTTGCGGAAGGAAACGCAAAGTACATGCAAATAAATATCTTTATTCAATTGGCTCCAGCTGCAGTTGCTCGAGGAAGTGAGATATGCGATTACCCATAATATTACATGTGCATGTAATTGTATTACCCGGATGAGCACACTGATTGGAGAAAATATACATTTTGTTACAATGTGTCAATAGATTTGTTTGACTGGAAAACGTGTCTATTTCTTTACCGAATTATACGAACAAGCAGATGAAATACACTGTTGAAGTAGATATAACTAATGGTAAATTGTATTCGTTTTAAATAGACTGTATATTCTTCCTCTGTAAGTTGATCAGCGATAGCTATTACAGCAACGTTTGCTATGAGTAGTTGATGCATTATACTTTTGAATATATGACAATTATTACCAACGTCAAGAAATTTACAAAATGTTGAATATGATGTTCTTCTAAGGATACCTTCCATCCATTCAGCTTATTATTAGTTTACGTCAAATTTGTGTTTACATTTTTACCTAGAAAGTAAGCATGTAACTACAAAGGGATACGAAGAAAAACACATTTGACGTTGACCAGAAGTATTTTGTGTGCGAGTACCATACATTGAGCATATTGTCATTCTTGTGTGCTTAGACATACTTGATTCAACATGGCAGCCATGTTCACTTGACATCGTACGGCGTGCAGCAAAATACATGGCGTCGAGAATGCCAACAGGTTGCAGCAAGCACGGCTGCAAAGGCGCCATCCCATAATACTCCTCTTGCTATGCCACCAATGCAAGGGCGTATGTGTGTGTGTGTGTGTGTGTGTCAGACACAGCCATACCCAAGCTCTTAACCGCTATGTAAAAACGTTAATGCAGCGATGCCAGTACTGAGAGCGCGTACGATGAAATGTAAGGAACTTCACACACACACACACACACACACACACACAAACACGCTTAACCCTATCAGCCAGTAGTAAACACGATTGTATTCTCTTCCTCTCCCTTTACATGCCCGGATGCAAAGCATTGGCAGGTAGAATATATAGAAATATATATACACGCACACGCACACACACACACACACACACACCACGTACACTCAAGTATGCATTCAATTTGCGGCGACGTATTAGAGTACCACTACCCGGATCACGTGCACATGGTCTGCATTGGATGGGCGCCATTATGCGGTAGCACTGTCTTCGGTAGATGTGTAAGCACTGACCATGACACATACGAACACAAATCCTTGTTTTCTCGGACACATCGCTTCTTGCTTTGAACAGCCATTTTGTGGGTTTGCGTGTAAATGTATGTGTACAGATATAGTTACTTCCTCTAAGTAACATATTCAACCTTACTTGTGTGCAAATTTGCACGTATGCCGCACTAACATTTAATACCTACAATTTCCTGCTTCCCATGATATTCAACCTTTTATCTGGTCAGATTGACTGCTTCTCTACGTGTTGGTATGTAGATGGCAAATATGCATCTCTAGCTCACGGGGGATTAAAGTGTAATGTTTCATCCTTAAACATTAATACCCCATCCGTCTAATAACTCACATCTCTATGTTAATTGGACGTGGTCGGTGTCTTTTACCTAAAATATGTGGTTACAAATGTATAGTTTTCCCTTTGGTACTCTTATTAGTCCATGTTTCAAGCGCATGACAATTCACTAAGATATGCCAAGATGAATCTGTCCTGTATCAGAGGTATTTGTTGACACCACTTCATGTTTCATTTCCTCACGTAGCAATAGAAACCCGCAATTTGTGTCTAAGTACTTCTGGATTAGCTCCAGCAACCTACGGCTCAGTCGCCATTATCCGGTCTGTTGTTTCATCGCCATGACATTTCCGCAGAGGATGAATCACTGCTGACGTCAGCGGCTGGCTCGTAGCCACGGTGAACCCTGAAAGCTCGCATGAGAGGAGCGGGTGAGGATCGACGGTGACGCTAGGGCAATTTCTCTGTCACTGATTGGTACGCTGATTTGTGGGACAACAGCAGTGTGACAAGAGTCTTCCTTTTGCTTGACTTTTTTCTTCTTCCAACGTCTCTTAGTTCTGTTTACCTTCTCTCTCTCTCTCTCCCCCTCTCTCTCTCTATCTATCTATCTATTTATCTATCTCTCTGTCATTCGTCTTTTGTTCTTTCGTCTTCTTCCTATTTTTTGTGTTCTCCCAACTGCTCCTTTTTCTCATTCTTCTTTTTTTCGTCTATCATTACTTTGCATCTGTGATATTCGATCACTTCTGTATAGTTTAAATGTAAGGAATAGTATGACAAAGCAATTAAACCGGTAATTAAAAGAGTGCCGTGCTGCAATGACATAGGCTCAATTCTTGTATGATTTTAGGAATCCAGATTCTAGGTTTTATGATTCTCAAAGTATAAAATCATTAAAAACTCAACAAAATGCGTATCCAGGCCATGATTACGGATGATAATCACCATGGTAATCACCATCATT
Source organism: Arbacia lixula (assembly GCA_963669155.1). Lineage (NCBI taxonomy): Eukaryota > Metazoa > Echinodermata > Echinoidea > Arbacioida > Arbaciidae > Arbacia > Arbacia lixula. The sequence continues at coordinate 7,067,630 of OZ022589.1, forward strand.
ACTACCCTTCACCTTTCATGTGACATGGTCGCCGCCGTAAAGTCCTAGGACGTCGAGTCCCACGTTCAAAATCTATAAGGCGTCTATCATGGCATCACTCTTGACCTTAGTCTTATTATAAACACGCTCCTATTATCCATGCATCATTAGCAGGCCTCTATCTTAAAATGTTTATATTAGCTGATAAATATGATCAAAGGTAGCCCCGAAGGAAGGAACACCACGTTTGTAGGGTAATATCTATTTAGCCCAATCTTGCGAAGAAACCGCCAAGCAACGAGTCGGTTCCTTTCCATTGTTTGATCATGCTTGTGAATATTAAGGGAGACATTTTTTTCTTTAACGTAAGCTAAGGTTCTTCATTATCCAATACATTTTTAATTCAAATAAAGTGAATCATATTGTACATAAATTAACAAGAAAATCAAATTAGATACTGCAGCGATCCCACTGTTTCATGTTTAGCTCAATTTCCCTTTGAAATATGACATTTAAATCAATTTCCTTACCAGCTTGTTATCTTATGTTTTAATGATATGCTTTTAGGAAAATGTCAAATCAGATTTAACATGATTATACAGAGTTCTAGCATGTATTGTTTTGTATACTCGTAGATTTTTAAAATGGCTTTTATAAATAATACTCTGCAAAATTTATTAATGAAAATAACTAAATGACATGTTGACTCCTCAATATCATAAGCAAAC